>PVJN01035677.1:0-21939 GCA_004026805.1 Lasiurus borealis | reverse complement strand
AAAAAAAAAAAAAAAAAAAAGAACCTTGCCAGAATATATGTACGTAGCCAACAATGAGGAAATGGGCGCATATGCAGGAAGTCCTGGTGACACAGGGAAGGAAGGTGCTTGTCTGTCAGTCTAACCTGGGAACAAAGATAATTGGCTAGGGGGTGGAGCCACTGCAAGGCCATGAACAGTGGGTAATACATAATCGACAGACAAAGGAGTTCTCTCTCTCTCTCTCTCTCTCTCTCTCTCTTGTTCCTCTTGCTTCACTCTTGCTTCTTTGTATTTGCTTTTTCGGTGACCTGCATTAGCCCACCAGGTAGTCCTGGAAGCCACATGGTCTATGATCATGAGGATCCCACGTACAATGAACTGCAACTGGAAATAGAAGCTAGACTATCCTGATGCTGGACTGGGTTGTGCAAATATGGAGTGGAAACTGGGAAATGGCTTTAATCCTAACTGTGCTCAAGAAAAAATAGAACATTTATTTTTATTTTTTTTTGGCGGGATGGAGGAAGATGGGACCTTGGAAATTAAGGGGGTTAATTTCACAGAAATAATACTTTCCATGATACCTCATCATCTTGTGGGGCCTCTGTAAATTCTTATTCCAGTGGTACCCCTAGAAGCCCACTTCCATGGACCACTGGTGGGGACCCAGATGATACCTTAGAGTAGTGGTTCTCAACCTTCCTAAGGCCGTGACCCTTGCATACAGTTCCTCATGTGGTGGTGACCCCCAACCATGAAATTTTGCTACTGTTATGCATTGTGATGTAAATATCTGCATTTTCCGATGGTCTTAGGCGACCCCTGTGAAAGGGTCGTTCGCCCCACAGGTTGAGAACCTCTGCCTTAGAGATAACAAAAATGCATATTTGCACACTACCCTAGAGTGAGACTACTGGATACTTTTGGGGAGTCTTGTCTGAGAAGGATCATAAAAAGCTGGCAAGGGTATCATAAATACTCTAAATCTTCATGTAGACATGATTACTTGTTACTTATATGCAAAAAAGTAATTAAATCAGTGTAGCAAAAATAGCACACTTCATATACTCCGCTTGAGTATCTCAATTTTTTAAAAAATGTACATGTGTGCGCTGTGCACAATACAAATAATTGTTAAGGAATATTGATTCTGGTCAAGACCTATTTGTGACCTTCCAGGACCAATTACAAAGGCTTTACCTCGAGGGCCTCACATGGGATATGTCCCCTGCCACCCAAAGCTTCATGCACAGCCAATGCACTGCAGTCTCTGAAGGGAGATGCAGTCAAGGAGCTTGCATGAGGGAGATGTCAAATGAGAGATCCAACAGGTGGGCTCAAACAAGCCAGGACAGCAATTTTTTGGCTTTACTTTTACTATTCTACAGTGATGAGATCAAAAATCATCAGAGACCCCAAGCACAGACTTGTACCCAATGATTATTATTATCTCTAAGCAGGTCACTGGTATGATGGACAGCCTGCAGTTAGCTACTGAAATTTAAGCTTTTAATGAAAAAAAATGTAGACCCCTTCAGGATCACTTTGCCCATGAAATGAAAAGACCTAAGACACTTGGCTAATTTACGTCCACAATGAAGAGTATAATCTTATTAAGCTTAGGAAGGACGAGTGGCACCTTGTGGAGCCTGTCACTGCAGTTGACTGTGGTCAGAGTGTCTTGACAGGGTCCACTTTGTCTAAGAAGGACAGGATGAGGGGAAGATGATTTTATTGCTCAAACTTTTAATGTAAACCCATTTTTCATTTGCCCTTATTTGTAATTTTTTTTTCTTTTTTAAGTCCCGTATTATTTTAGTCCCATTCTTCTTTACATTTTATTGAATAACTTTATCGATTTGAACATATATTTGTGCAAAAATATGTGGCAGAATTAGTTTTGGTCCCATCTGTACTCATATGTTAAGAGAAAACTTTTGGATCTTATCTTGGAGGGTTAGTTGTTTTCATAGAGACAAGCCACCTTTGCAGGGATATGGATTCTATAATTGAGTGTTTCGATAGCCTATGAAGAAGTTCCACGGTTTCATTGTCATTCATATTATTATGAAAAGTGGACTGTGGTCATTGACAGTCTAAATCAATGGCTGTCATGCAGCTCTTCCAGCTTAAGCTTCTTCTCACTAATCCTCTTCCACAGGATCTATTCTCTGTGGTTTTGCTAGAGAATGTAGTTACAAAATAAGTGCATAACCACAAAATGCTTTAGTTGTGCTTGTAGGTGAAATCTTCAGTGACCTTTGTCTACACCATTCTTTTTATCCCTTAGCTATTCCTGGGGCCTATCCTATATAATAAAAGGCTAATATGCAAATTTACCAAACAGCAGAATGACTGGTTGCTATGACGTGCACTGACTACCAGGGAGGGCAGATGCTCAATGCAGGAGCTGCCTACTGGTGGCCAGTGCACTCCCACAGAGGGAGCTCCACTCAGCCAGAAGCCCTGAGGCAGGCTGATGGCTGACGAGCACAGCAATGGTGGCAGGAGCCTCTCCTGCCTCCACAGCAGAGCTAAGGATGTCCAACTGCAGGCTTAGGCCTGCTCCTCACAGGAGGAGGCTTAGGTCCACTCTCAGACTCTGAGGGGGTGCAGGCCAGGCTGAAAGACCACCCCCCCAAGTGCACAAATGTTGTGCACTGAGCCTCTAGTTTAGTGTAAAGTACTTCTGGAAGTTATTGGTTAATTGGTCACTATTCTAAACATCTAGAGCTATAAAAAGTTAATTGTTAAATAATTTCATGAATTGATCAATGGAAATATGAGGAAGAGCATTATCAAATTTCACATAATAATCTCAAATTGAAGTTATGTCTCAGACATATTAAGTAGAGAATGTTAAATTTTTCAACATCTTTAGGTATATAGTTTCTATATATACGTATATGGGCTCATTTGCTCACAAAATCATTAGCTCTTTACAGCATTGCTGACATTCAACACTTAAGTTTAAATTATCCTATTTTTAACTACATGTTTATATCTGGGAACACAATGTTCAGTTTGCCAGGTGTTCATGAATTTTATTAAATTTAAACTGATATTATAAGCTGTCTTATTCACATATAAACCTGTGACTTACATTCTCTAAATTTGGACATGTTATACACCAGGGTGGAATCTAATTTTTATTCAGTCTTTAACTTACTAATTTTTAAAATCATAATATCACTGCCACATAATGAATATTATACAAATTATAAGTATACTTGTAATTTTTGTTTAATGTCAAAACCATTATTGAATATTCTATAATATTAGTAAGTATGGAAAAAAGATTATACAGTAGTCTTATAAGGATATGTTCTAAGATCCCCAGTGGATGTCTGATACCAAGGATAGTACAGAACCCTAAGTATACTATATTTTTTTGGTACATATATTTTTGCTAAGCACTAAATCACTTTTTTCTTGGGCATATCTGAATTGTTGGTATAAACTATTGTTGCATTTGAGGCCATTCTTTATTAAAATAAGAGTTACTTAAGCAAAAGTACTATGACAATACTATAAAGGTAGATCTGATAACCCAGATGGCTTCTAAATGACTAACTGGTGAGAAGTATATGATTGGTAGAGACACTAAACAAAAGAATGGTTAATGTCCTAGCAGGACAAAGAGGGTCACCGTGAGATTTTATCATGCCCTTTAGAATGTTGCACAATTTTAATTTATTGTTTATTTCTAGAATTTTCTATTTAATATTTGTATCAACAGTAACTGAAACCATGGAAAGTGAAACAGCATAAATCAAAACAGTGCATAAAGGTCTGTAAAAGATCACACATTTTATTTTTAATTACATACTTAATTACTTTTAGATGAAAACCATTACACATTGTTTTCCAAAAACGATGAGCAAATAAATATATATTCTTCTGTAAGAATTGAATGGATTCTACTTATTAACTCAGTAGAAATACACAATAAAATTAAGTTTTACTTGAATTACCAGAAAAAAATGAAATTTAGGATAATCCAAAAAGAGCTAAATCTAAAGAACTATATTAATATACTACAAATAAATTATTTCCTTAAATATTTAAGATTAAACAAGGAATTGTGAAAGATATTAACAGGTAGGACATATTATTTTTTTTAACTGCATGTATTCTTAAGCAGTTTTATTTAATATTTGTCATAAAGGATGAGGTCATTAACACTCTCACTTTTTCCTCCAGTCTAATATTTGATATATAGAATATTAACCTGCTGAAGCTTATTACTTTACAGTTATTCTCTAACTGTTATATCCTTAATTATAAGATAATTGTCCTATATTTGTATGAACCTGTTTTTGTGATCAAGATTTCCTTATTTTGGAGAATATAATTTCTTAATTGAATATAATTAATCATCAATGATATTTCTTCAAAAAATAGCAGTTTTGTCATCCACTGTTGATTCTTATGAGAATAACTGCATCTTTTGGCCCATATTCTTTTCTTTGAACTTTGTAACTCACTAGTTGCCAACACCAGAATCCCCAACAGGAAGGTGGAGAGCTGGGTAAGAGAGAATAAGGGCAGAGGGGGGTGTCCTGCATGGTGTCCACATCAATGCCATCTCTGGGAGCTGTACCTGGGTTGGTTGTATAATTACTGATGGCTGGGCAGGATTTGAGCATTGAACTATATGCAGATCCCTGAGATGGTACATGAAACACATCTGGGATAGAATCTAGCACACAACTCTCAGTAAGCATTAATTAGTACTGTTATCCTATACAATAAAAGGCTAATAAATAGATAGAATGTCAGAACAACTCAACAATAGGTCACTATGAAGTGTGCTGACCATCAAGGGGCACACACAGAACATGGTGGGTATTGACATCAGATGGCAGAGCACAGAATATAATAAGGATTGGCCATGGCAGGATGGTGGAGCAGGTGAGCGGGGGTGCTAGACCAAGGTGATGCACTGGTCGCTGTCATTGGGGTGAGCCTCTGGTGGTTAGTGAAAATTCTTTGCTCCCATGTGCCATGGTCCCACCTGGCACGTGCACCAGCTGTTGACACCAGAACCACTGCTCACATCCACTGTCAGTGCCTGGTGCTGGCAGCAATCGCTCCATTTCCCCCTGCTCCTGGGGAGTGATTGGGCCAGAAGCCACCTCTCACACCCACTGCTGGTACTGGCCCCGCTCACATCTGCTACTGGCATGGGCCCCAATGGCTCTGCACCATCAGTGAGTGCGAGCAAAGATGGCACCATCAGTGGGAGCAGTGGAGGTGGGAACAGGGCTGCTGGTAGACAGGAGACCAGGGGCCATGGTGGGAGGGGCCAGGTGGGGATGCAGAAGATGAGCCTAGACCCTCCCCTGTGCCCACTGCTGCCTCACGGCCCACTGTTCCTCTCAAGGTGCACAAATTCAGACACTGGTCTCCTAGTTAGTTATAATAGCAATACCTTAACACCTGTCATGACTTGGCCATTGCACATGTAATAATAGTGGCATGGCCAACTTGACCTGCACAGATATTGGTGATTTGGTTTGTTTACCACCTAGCTACATATTCTATACTCTACTACTCTTCCTTGTCCCTGACATGTGCTATAATATTACAACCAGACTCATTTCCATGTCTGCCTTTCCTCCTTTCTACATACACATGGGTAAACATTAATTTTCATCACCCAATGTAAATGTCAACTCATCAGTGAAATCTTCTACCTTTCCTTATCAAAAATAGGTCCCAGCTGTTACTATTTCTCTTAGCATCTTGTTTCCTTCTTAGTTTTTATTTTTTAATTACAATTGACATTCAATATTATTTTATACTAGTTCCAGGTGTACAGCACAGTTGTTAAACCTTCGTATAATTTACAAAGTGATCCCCCCATAAGTCTAGTATACACCTGGTATCATGCATAGTTATTACAGTTTTATTGACTGTATTCCCTCTTCTGTACTTTATATCCCTGTGTCTGTTTTGTATCTACCAATGTGCACTTCTTAATTCTTTTTGGCTTTTAAAACAATTTACATTACTTTATCTGAATATTTTTCTTTTTGCTTGCTTATCTCTTCTACCGGATTTTAAGCTCTATGAGAGTAGAAATCATGCATGTCTTAGTCATCATTATTTTCCTAAAACCTATAATAGTGATCAGTACAAAGTGGTGATAAGTAAACACTTTCAGGTCTATAAATAAATTTAAAAATATGTGAGTTATACTTTCCTGTATAAATGGCCCTTATGTCTACACTGAAAAAGCATATCTTTTTCCCACAATCAAACTGATTTTCCTTTTTTTAATATAATTTGCTAAATTGTGTTGAAAGACCAAATGAGCATATTTTTAAAATTCTTATACGTGAATTTATGCTAGGATTTATTATCAAACATTTCCTTTTCCAATGATTCCTAAATAATGCATCATGTGTAAAAAATATTAGATTTATTTATTGCATTTATAGGGTAAGAATAATTTTTTGCTCTAAGTGGAGTTCACAAAACTTTAATTTAAAAAAAACACATGATTTAGTATTCTTGATAAAATTATTAAATTATTTAATAATATTCCAGGCTTCTGATTATTAACAGAGGATCTAACCTAATAAAGCAAACCTTAAGAATATAAAATGAGTTTTTACTAAATATTAAACACTAGAGGCCTGGTGCATGAAATTTGTGCACTGAGGGGGCTGTCCCTCAGCCCAGCCTTCTTCCTTTCCAATCTGGAACACATCTAGGGATGCCCAACTGCTAGTTTAGGCCCAATACCACAGGGGCCTAAACTCGCAGTCGAACATCCCTCTCAAAATCTGGGACTGCTGGCTCCCAACTGCTCACCTGCCTGCCTGCCTGATTGCCTCTAACTGTTTCTACTTGTCAGCATGACCACCCCCTAACCATTCTCCTACCAGCCTGATCAATGCCTTACTGCTCCCTTACAAGCCTGATTACCCCAATTTCCCTTCCCTGCTGGCCCAATCACTCCAACTGCCTTCCCTTGCTGGCATGGTTGCTCCTAACTTCCCTCCCCTGCAGACCTGGTCTCCACCAACTGCCCTCCCCTGCTGTCCTGATCACCCACAATTACCTTTCCCTGTTGGCAATGTTGTGGCAGCCATCTTTGACCACATTAGGGCAGCCATCTTACATGAGGATGTGAGGTCAATTTGCATAGCACCTCTTTATTTTATAGAATTGATTAAAAATATAGTCAAATTACCCTGGCCAGTGTGGCTTAGTTGGTTGGGCATCATCCCATGCACCAAAAGGTTGCTGGTTAGATATCCACTCAGGGCACATACCAAGCTTATGGACTTGATGCCTGGGTTATGGACTGGATTCCTAGTAGGGGGCATGCAAAGGGTAGCTGATGGATATTATGCTTTCATGTTGATGGTTTTTCTCCCTTTTTCTCTTTCTAAAAATAAAAAATAAAAAAAACTATTTTAAAAATATAGTCAAATTGTTTTTCCTAACATGAAAATAAAATCACAAATCTAAGTTAAAATACATTGAATGCTTAAGATATTATGAAATCCAACAAAAAAGTCATCAACTTATTATGATGATTACAAAGCCAATTATCATATTTTCATGAAAAATGGATTTCAAAATTGTGTTGCCCTGAATTTAAATTGGTATTTTTATTTATTGTATTCTTCCTGCTTTACTTGTCCTAAACAAACACCAAAGAAATTTTGTAATTTATTCTGATACTCTCAAAAGTTTCCTTTATTTAGAATAAGTTATCTGGTGCAGAATGGGGAAAATCCATCTCGGACTGGCCAAGTGTGCAAGAGCTATGTGGATGATAGTGATTCTTCACTAAACATAAACCTAGTTGTCCAATCCAGAGAAATCCAAAGCCAAGCCAGTGATCCTTCTTCTATGCCTTATTCTTCCTTTTATATGTTTTTATTGGTTTTTAGATAGAGAGGAAAGGGAAGAGAGAGAAACATAAATGATGAGAGAGAATCATTGATCGGCTGCCTCCTGCATGCCCTCTACTGAAGGCTGAGCCTGCAACCTAGTCATGTGCCCAGACTGGGAATTGAATCCAGGACCTCTTGATCCATGGAAAAATGCTCAATTCTCTGAGCAATACCGGCCAGGCCTCCTTTCCATTTTAATAGTTAATATCTTTGGATATGGGACTGGGCTTTCATACCTTCTTTTTTATAGGGTGTTAATTTTATTAAACAATACTGGCTTTCTCAGAATCTTTTTCTTTTAATTCATGAGGTAAGCATTATTTTACAAAATATACGGGGATTATGATGTATTGATTTGGAACATTGAAATAATTAATCACCCACAATCAATTGCATCAGTCTTATAATTAAGTAGCATCACAGTCTTTTCAGCTACCAAGAGATGGAAGATAGAGTCGCCTCATTTAGCTCGTAAAGCATACATGGCTAATACAGTATCTTCAGTCATTCATTGGCCTCCGCATGCATAGATGAAATATGTTGGAAATTCAAATACATTTCTACATCTTGCCATTTCTTTCCTAAAACTTTGCCATAGTAATACATATACTGAAGGACAATGTTAAGCTAAAGCTACCAGAGTAGCATTTCATAGACAAGGATATAATTTAATTTATTGAATGCACTTGCATTTTATTTGTCTTTACTTGTATTTTCCCAAAGGAAGTCTAAGTGGAGATTCCTAGAATTCTCTTCTTTTCCCATTTGCCTTTTCTCAGAGATTGTAGTACTAATCTGTGTTCTTTTCATTAAGAGTTGATGTTATACTAACACTATTTTAATCTGTTATATTTATTTATTACGAATTTAGGAAAATAATTTGTGGCCTATCTTCACTCATAGTTTTTCTAATACCATATTTTTCTCATTATTTACTATATGTTAATTACACTTTTTTTATTATACAGAAGATGCCTAACTTAACAATTGCTTTGGAGATGACTTTTTTGACTTTACAATGGTGCAAAAGTAATAAGCATTCAGTGGAAACAGTATCTCAAATTTTGAATTTTGATCTTTTCCTGACTAACGATAGGCAGTATGATATTCTCTGGATGCTGGGAAGCCACAGAGAAATGTTTTTCCCGACTACAGGCTAATATAAGAGTTTTGAGCACAATTAATATGGGTTAGGACAAACTATGATTTTGGTAGGTTAGATGTAACAAATGCATTAAGACAATGATATTTTCAATTTATGATGGTTGTATCTGAACATGACCCCATTGCTAGTCAAGGAGCATCAGTATTTGAAATTGACCCAAAGTAAAACATGAAAATAAGATTGTTTTGACAGGATTTAAGAGGACAGAACATCAAAATTGGATTATACAAGAAAAGTCACCTGCTCAACACCTTTGTCCTTCAACTGGTTCCTACAACATCTTAAACAGCTTTATAAGTAGTCAGTAACTTTATTTGGAGACTTTTGGCCATATTACACTGTTTTATGTGGTAGTGGGTTAATCCTTTTAAAAGCTCTACTAAGAATCATTTTTGTATACTGAATTAACATTAGCTTTCCCCTCCAACGCATGGGCCTCAGATCTCTCTGTGAAAACCTATGTTAATTCCTTTCATACAAAACGAAAATAAAATCTAAAGACATTTTAAGTTTACTTGCCATGTTCATGTAAGTTATGTTTAAAAATTCCAAATTCTTCTTACATTGATATGAATTAGCTTTGCTCTGAGATATAGTAAAGCACTTTGAAATACAGTAAAGACAATTAATCATACTATATTGCACTATTGGGCAGAAATATAGAAATAAATAAATCTCTGGTATACATTATCACAAAATTAAAGAAAAAAGTATAATTATTTCAGGGAAAGAAAAGGAGATATCAAGTTGTGAAATAAATGTTAGGAAGTCAAAATCAAGTTCTAAAATTTTTCATGGTGATTCTTCCATCAAATATAATAGATAACATTATCTCATATACAACAAAGGAAATTTTCTGTCAATGAAATTATAACATATATTCTAATGTTAAATATGCTAAACTGTTACAAGATGTACAAATAAGAATCGATAAAATGTGGTACCGCACATATTTAAAATGTAATAAACATCAGCATTTTCATTTTTTCCTGCCATGTGCTTGCTTAACTGTTGTGCTAAACAGGTGCTGAATCCGTTTTCTGAATAATTTCATACTGTCAATGAAATATAAGGAGTGTTCCTTAAGTACACACTTTCAAAGAGAGGAAATGATTAATTCTGACTAAAGTGGGTAGGTAAGTCAGAAAAGGTTTTAAAAATAGATAATGTTTAACTTGTGAGATTGTCATAGAATGTTTTTCAGAGGCTGGAGGAATTTGAGCAAAGTCAGGGAGATAGGAACAGATTGATGGCATTCCGAAGAACACAGATTATTTAGTATTCCTGCAGCATAAACCCAAGTAGAATAGTGATAGAAGGAGATTATCTAACAATAGATTGAATGGCCAATTCTCCAACAAATTAATTAAAAAGACAAAGTTTAAGGGTTCAGAAGTCTTAAGTATTTATCTCAAAAAAAGGCTTACAGTGAAAAAGAAAGCATGTATCTAATTAATACCATTTCTATCTGTATAATTCTTCAAACGTGTACAGTAATATTATAGAAATTGTTTTCCTGGTAAGTAGCTAGAATAAATTTCCTTTTTGGATTAACCTATTATTACCAACAATAACAACTAACCCCTTAAATTAATATAATCTCACAGTTGCAGTTGAAAGAGCTTTCTGCTCTTTGGTTTGGTAGGAAGTCTAATTCATAATTGTCCTAATTGTGAACTTTTATAGTCATATCTAATAAAAAAGTAACATGCAAATTGACCATACTTCCGCTACACCCACAAGCCACACCTACCAACCACACCTACCAGCCAATAAGAGCGAGTATGCAAATTAACCCAATCAAGATAGCTATGGCCACAGAGAGAGCAGGAAGGAGGCTGGAGTTGCTCCTAGCAAAGGAGGAAGACAAGCACCCAGGCCTCCACTTAAGGCAACAAAGTTTCAATAGCTGTGCAAATAGAAGGCTTGGCTTCACTCCAGGCTACAAAATTTTAATTGTAGAAGATAAATAAATCTAAGATATCAAGGCCTCTGTTTGGGATTGTTGTGGGGCATGGCTGGCCTGCAAACCACCACAGGCCCCTCGCCCAGGCCATCCCACGCCCAAGAGAACAACCACCCTGATTCAGGACAGTCTTCAGGGCAAACCAGCTGGTCCCCACCAATGCACCAAGCCTCTATCCTATCTAATAAAAGAGTAATATGCAGATTGACCATCACTCCGACACACAAGATGACTTCCCCCATGTGGTCAAAAGATCCTGCCCCCATGTGGACACAAGATGGCCACAACAAGATGGCCAGCGGGGGAGGGCAGTTGGCAGGGACCATACCTACAAGGAAGGGCAGTTGTGGGTGATCAGTCCTGCAATAGAGGGCAGTTGGGGTTGACCAGGTCTGCAGGGGAGGGCAGGTAGGGGTGACCAGTCCCACAAAGGAGGGGAGTTAGGAGCAAACAGGCTGGCAGGGCAGCAGTTAGGCATCAATCAAGCTGTCAGGGGAGTGGTTAGGAGGTGATCAAGCTGGCAAGCAGAAGCAATTAGGGGCAATCAGGAAGACAGGCAGGTGAGAATTTGGGAGCCAGCAGTCCTGGATTGCCCATTTAGGGATATCCTGCCAAGTAGGATCGGGGCTAAATGGGCTGTCGGACATTCTTCTAGGGGTCCCAGATTGGAGAGGGAGCAGGCTGGGCTGAAGGACACTCCCCACTGACCCCTGTGCATGAATTCCCTGCACCGGCCTCTAGTCCTATATAATGAAAGGCTAATATGCAAATTTGCTCAGCCAGAAACTGGGCTCAATGCTGGCAAAAGCAGCAGCAATGGCAAAAGCCTCTCCTGCCTCCATAGCAGCGCTTAGAACATCCAACTGACAGCTCACGCCCACTACCCCTAGCCTAACCTATCAGGTGGACATCACCTGAAAGCTCCCAGGCTGTGAGAGGGTGTAAGCCAAGCTGAGAGACACCAACCCCCAAGTGCACAAATTTTGTGCACGGGGCCTCTAGTAAATGAATAATTCACATGGGAAAAATGCCAGTATCTATATAGAAGTTATAAAATTTGAATACTGGTGGCAGGGCAACACTTTATTGATGGAACATAATGCTTTATTTTTGTTGCTAGTCAATTTTTTCTAAATGTAGTTAATAAAATTGAGATTTAAAAAATATATATATTTTTAATTGATTTCAGAGAGAAATTGAGAGGGAGAGAGAGATGGAAACATCAAAGGTGAGAGAGATTGTCTGCCTCCTGCAGGGCCCACCCCAGGGATAGAGCCTGCAACGAGGGATATACTCTGACTGAGAATCGAACCAAAGATCTCTAGCTTTCTGGGTCTGTGCTCAACTGCTGAGCCACACCTATCTGAGCTGAAATTAAGATTTTTATAATTACAGTTGAATAATAAAATAGCTCTCTAAACATGGGAAACATTTAATTTCTATAGAAGTAGTGTTTCTAGGTTTGAAAATCCACAGTTTGAGGCTGTATCATGAAGGTGTGACATAGTATAAATACTGTAAGTGGGAGGATAAATAAAGAAGTAGGCCCTAGGCTTAGTTCGCATCAAGAAGCTAAGCAATTGTGAGAGCTAGAGCTAACTGGGGCATTACCTACTGATCATGTGCCGTCCAAGACACTGGACATTTAAATGGGGCAATTAGAGAAGATTATAAAGTTCCTTTTACAGAGGTTTAGGCAGAATTTAGGGATGTCAAAGGAATAACACAACACTTTGTGCCTGGTAACTCCCGCTGATAACTTCCTCCTGGCTGTGCACAACCAGATGCTGATGTCTAGAGAAGTCATTGAGGCTGTCTCCATAATTCAGCTCCCCAGAGCACCTGGCAGTGTGCGAAGGTTAGAGAATGTCGTTAGATAGGCAAACCAATTTATCCAGGTGAGAGGACCACCTCCCCATTTCCCATAGGCATCTGCTCCTGCCTTTAACGAAGTACACAAACTGGCATCCTCAACACTGGTAGCATATTACTTCCTTCTTACCACATCCAGATAGAATAATGTCTAGAGTACAAAGAACCAGAAAGATATTGGAGAGACTCCAGGACAGTATAAACACACCCTAAACTAAGTATGACAGAGAACAAGAGAGTTTCAATAGCTCACAGGCAAATCAGTGATGGTAGACGTAAGACAAAACTACAGTATTTTATTTTATGGAATGGAAACAGCTATAGGGATTTCCACTTGGTACCTATGGAAAAAGCTGTAGGATTTTTGCCAGTTATTAAAGATGTCTATTCTTGGAAAATAAAAAAATAACCACGGAATCAACCTGTGGTCCCATTGGAACGACCGGCCCACAGCAAGAACGAGTCAAACCAAGACTCCATCATTCATCAAAAAGCTCCATTCTGTGCAGACCTTGGTAAAATACAAAAGTCCAGGTATAGTGACAATTCAGAAGCAGTTCCACAAACCTCTGAAATGTTTTTATACTTTTCCCATTTTTATTTTATTGCACATCTATGATCCTGTTAAATGTCTTATTTCTTCTGTGAAAATTTGAGAAGTATATTTGTTCTTTGTTCCTGGTTTCTGCCACAAAGCTCCTAAAAATCTTGGAGAGTCTGTTGTTCATTCATAACAAACTGCTTTCCAGCAAACTAGAATTCATGGAATTTTTTTGCTAATAAGTTGGCAGAGCCACCTAGCACCATTTCTCGATAGCCTCAGGATGGGGCTGGTCTCCAGAAAGATGAAAAGGTTAGAGGTGGGAAACTTCAGCCTCACCAGTGACCTCCGAGGAAGAAAGGAGAGCTGAACATGAGTGTTATAAAATCTCTTGGACAATAAGGTTTGCAGACTGAATGGAATACATTTTTGTGCTGGTTCAGTGGGGGCCCACCTCCATCTCTTGTCCTAGACATCTCCTCCATTTGGCTCTTCTCTAGGTGTATCCTTCATAATAAATCAATAAACGTAATTCAAGTGTCTTTACTAGGTTCTTTTTCTTTCAGTGAAATATCAAACGTGAAGGGAGGAGTTGTCAAAATTCCAAAATTTGTAGTCAGCCAAGCAGAAGCGTGTTCAGCTGATATATGAGGTGTGGGGCAGTCTTGTAAAACCAAGCCCCTAAGCCTGTGTAGTCTGACACTACCTCAGGAAAGTTTGTGAAAAAATAGAATTGAATTGTGGGATATCCAGTTGGTGCTGGAGGGTTTTAGGATCTCACGGGTCATATATAAATTGGAGTGCAACAATACAGACTAACTCAAAGATGGAGAAATAGCAACTGGTATTGTAGCACTAATTATCATGAATATTAAAAATGTGAAAGAGGAATATTTGTCTTATCTCATGAATAGACATAAAGGCAACATATTTAACCTCCAGAAAGCATTACTATCATCTCTAAGACTCTACCACTGAAGTTGTGATCAAGAAAAAGTGTATGTCCAAAAATGCTTTAAAATCCTCTTATGACACTCCAGAAACTATATTATTATAAGGCAAATCCCTGTTGAATCATAGCCCAACCCTATTATGCCAAAGGACCTTGTGCTAAATCTTATAAAGCTGACCAAATACAAGGACCCAGAGGACACAGTTATTGCAAAATCTGAATATATCGTCTTACAAGATGGTCCAGGAGGTAAATATTAATGTTGAGAAACTGAAAACAAAACAAAACAAACAAACAAACAAACCCTGCAAAATGGCAAACCTCTATTTAGAATGCGTCATTATCTATCTGACTGTGAGGGGTGGGGTACTCTGGGAAAGCCAGTAAATAAGGAAGATTGAGTGGGAAACAAAAAATGAATGTCAAGGATGGGTAATTATCCATATTTAACTCAACCTGAATTTAAGATATAAATATGATACTTTTCAGGGAGACCTGCTCTCTATTTGTGATATATCTAGAGATATTTGTTTTGTTATTCTCATGCTATACGTACATGCAAAGATACTGAACTGGCTGTAGCCATCCAGGTTAAATAGCAGATATAAAAGTGGGACTCAACTCTTGAACTTCAGTTCCATCCTCTTTCCATTACACTATTTTAAATCATCTGTTCCATTTTCTAAACCAGCTTAGGGTGTGATACCACATCTATCCCTTCCCTCAATCAATCAGGCTGAACCCAGTGTCAGTCTTCTCATGGAAAATGTCACACAGGCATTTTAAGCAGGCCGGAAAATGATAGCAATTTCTGAAGAGTGCTCAGACCCATAAATTAGCATGGAACTCGCTTCTGCCCCAGACCTTGAAGTGCTAATGCAGAGATAAGTTCATAAGAAAAGACATTGATGTCAGACTTGATATAGTATAAGGGAAGCAAAACTTAAGGCAGAAGTAAATTTGAAAAAAAACGTCAATTCTTAGGTTACTTTTTATTTGGTTTATCAATGCCCTGCTCACTGCTAGCAGAATCCTAAGAGATTTTGAAGAAAGATACTGCAGCCAATGGTCCATTTATATCTCCTGACAAGGCAGTCATGCCAGTTCTTTGTCTATTTTTCTTTCTTGAGAAAATAGGTTAGATAGTTTGGAAGAAACTAAGCATGTCTTCTTTTTTTCCTTCACTTGAATCAAAAGTCTAAAGAAAACCAGGGTCTTTTTGTTGTCTTTTCTAGCTTTAAGCCAAAGAATTTAAATTATATCTCAATAAAGCTATTTTTAAAAAGATCTGGGTATTGAGGTCAACTGTTACCTTTGAGTATCCATTCCCAAAAGAAACAAGAACAACCAGGTTCTAGAACTGCCTCATCACCACCAGTTTTATAAGCCACTGAATTTTCCTACGAAACATGCGGGCTCAGATCCTGTAATTTGTGCTTACAACGTGGTCTTGAAGCACCAAAGGAAAGAAGAGATTTCTATTCTCACCTCAAGTTGCTCATCATTTCTCCTACCCAATCTTGGCGTGCTTCTGGTGGATTCTACCCTGCCATTCTACCCTATTTCCCCAGCATCTTTATTTTCGCGGTGTGTGTGTGTGTGTGTGTGTGTTTAATACTTTGCATGGCCTCTCTTTAGATCATGTTAAGGTACTATAACAAAGGCCCTTTAGCTCATATGTTTATACATCACAACCAAGACAGCTTTTATGACTGAACTGGTTATTTTAGTGCATTTCATTTGGAAATACAGCCCAGCATTTTGGTTTACAGCATTGGATCCAGGGAGCCCCTGCTGGCTTTTAAATTCTGGTGATAATTACTAGCTCTGTGTCCTTAGACAAATTACTTCCAGTCTCTGAGAGTCAATTTTCTTTTCTGTAAAATTAGTGCAATATTATCTATCCATAGGTCTGTTTGAAAATAAAATAGCACAAATCCTCTATCTATGGAGATGCCAGTGTGTCTTAACTATTGTTATAAACCCAGGTCTCAACTTTATATTTGAAAATTGTGTGTAGATTATGCAGACAAATGTGGCAATCATTTTTATCATAAAAAGAACTTTTATTTTTTTCTCTCACACATGTGTACCTAGACATCCTTTAGAATATTATATTAACTAAAAGAGTTTCTAGCATAAGAGTATCATTTGATGACCAGTTTGTGGGGGGAAAGGTGGTATATGGCAAAATATAGCCTTAGGGACTCTGCCGTTAATTCTGTGGCTTTTCTCACCAAGTTATATATATGCACAGTGGCCATTTTTGATTCCTCTCAGGAGCGACGTCTGGTTTCTGCAGAAGCATGTTCATCTACATTTATCTTAAACCTCACTGCAAACTTGAAAGTCAGAGTGATCATTTCATTCCGCTCTGCATATGGAAAGGCAGAGTCTCAGAAATGTTTATGGACTTTCCCAAGGCAGCGTAGCCAGTCATTATCCAACCTAGAATGGGAACCAGGGTTCTGAGTCCAGGGTCAGTCCTTCCTTCCGCTGTTAATTGTTTGACAGAGAACTAGTGTTAAGCTTCTAAATATTTTCATTTTATTTAAAATGTGCAGAAAGAAGGAATAAAGTCTTCAGCTCCTTACAAGTTTGGATGGTGTAATTTTCCAAGTGAAGGAAATGACAGCACCCTTGGGCAGGCATACTCCAAGCACCTGTCTCTCCTTAAACAGCGATGTCATCCAACTTGAGAGAAGAGGGCAGGAGAGATAAGACCAAAAGCCTTAGACACTGACAGCTGCGGAGATAACATGGTTTGAAGAGTCTATGAAAATTGGAGGACTATACAGGTATACTCAGGATAAAAATATGTACACTGGGTGTGGGGAGATGATGACAATAACAAGCAATTGGAGGTAAATTAAAACAGAAGGCACAAGTCAGGAATACTGGGAATGGCTTAGACTATGGATAGATAGGAGAATGAAAACGAACTGAGGTATTAGGAGGATTTAGTAACTGTAATTTTAAATACGGTGAGCTATTTGCAGTTGGTAATTTAAAATAACTTGCTAGGTGAGTTTTAAACAGAGAAAAAAATATTTATGAACAACCAAGTAGACATTTGTGTTTTATTACACAGATTAACACATGGTTTCATCAAATAGACCAGTTTTCCTCACAAATTTCCATTATTTAAAATTGACTTTAGATGAGAAAGACCCCAGAATAAATCAAAAACAAATGTCAAATATAAATATGATTGATTGAATGATAAACTGGAATTGAGAAAAGTCAAAGAATCTATTTTGAAGTGTCTGGTATTTGGAAGATTGGCTTATTCTGGAAATTTTAGCCAATCAAAATTAGAATAAAAATCATTATAATTTTAAATGTTTAAATTTATGACTCTCAAAAGGACACGATAGCTATAGTATTGCATAAAAAAACTATTTTTCTCAATTTAGTTATTTGTTAAACTTTCTGGTATTCATTCTTATTTTTTTATATATTTTATCTTAGCTAGCAAAACACTTGTACATAAGTATCGTTGTCATTTTCCTTTCTTTTATTTGCTTTTCATGGCTACTTAGTAGACCACAGCTTCTGTTCAATGCTTGACTAATGAGAAATATAGCTATTCATTCTAGTTTAACAGTATTGCTCTTCTTGATAGCTGTTATGATAACTAAAGCATACATATATTGTCAATATTGGGTATATAACCATTCATAGGGATTATGAAAAACCAAATTTGTTTTACTTTTTTCTAGGGAGAATTATACATTTCTCCTATGTAACTTGCACTTACTTTGTTGTTTAGGAACATTATAACAGGTGTTGCTACAATAAAAGGAAATTTGTCTTTCTTCCTGCTAAATGTTGAATATTACTGGTATTTTACTTTTAATTTTTGTTTAAATTCTTAAAAATATATAACACAGATATACTATTATTTAATAAAACAAATGTCCACAAATTTTTGTTTTAAGTTGTCTTGTTTTTAAGGCTTAAAAATATCTTCCCAACCAGAGATTTGAAGGGAGGAGAGGAGAAGGGAAAAGAAGAGGAAGAGAAAAAGGAAGAAGTGGAGGAACAGGAACAGGAAAAAGGAGAGGAGGAAGGAAAGGAAGAGGAAGAAAAACAGGAGGATGAGGAGAAAGAGGAAACTTGACCTCAGTGGCTAAGTGTCTATTCCATTTAGAGAGGCAGTACTTGTGTACTGATCTGCTGGATCAATGGCCTTTACAATAATAGTCCTCATGCCCCAGGCTTACAGACACATTTTCCAATATCCTTTGCAAGGACATATGATGCAAATTTGACAATGTATAAAGAGGGTAAAAATTGTTTTCTTCATGTCAGTATCTGTTCTGCTTGCATTTTCTTCCTGCTTAGAATATAAACCTCGTGGCTAGAGCTGAAGCAACCTGAGCAGTAGGACGCTGAGAATAAGGCCAAGAAAATCACTGAACTCTCAGCTCCGACTCTCATGAGCTATGGAAATGATTTTAGTCTGCTAATTGTTTGAAGAAAAATAAACCCATAATTGTTCAAGGCAGTGATAAACACGTTTGCTGTTCCTCACAGCTGAATGCAATCACCAAGGCTGCAGCCCTCCACGAAGCTTCAACCTGCCTGCTGGAAAAGCATTATGGCGAAATGATTCTCCCAGTCAGGGAGGTAAACAGTCCAGGTGCCAAGAACAATTTACTTGTCCTGTGATGAGCTGTCTCCCCTGATGTTTGGAAGTTCAGTCATTACCACCTTCCCATGGATAACCCTAGGGCATTATGTGAAAAATTACTACTGTGATGTATTCCCCCAGGTCCACTCATTCCAGAATTTTGCTGTACGGTTAACATGGTTAACTCCAAAATAAGGCAGATACTAGTACCATATACAACAACAAATATGAAAGGCATGATTTCTAATATGAGAATTGAATGGCATGAAGTATGAACAGATATCTGTGATGCAGAATATCTGACATGCATTTGTTGTATTGGGTTCTGTACTCTGGAAAGAATTATTAAAGTTCCTGGTTTGACGTTCATGGACACTCTTAAATGATCTCAATGGTCAGGAAACTACAGCCTGCAGGACAAATTAAGTGTGATGTCTGTTTTGAAAATAAAGTTTTATTGAAACACTGTTACACAAATTTGTTGATATATTGTCTGTGGCTGTGTGTGCACAAAAATGACAGAGTTGAGTAGTGGAAACAGAGACCATATGGCCCATAAAGCTGCAAATATTTACAATCTGCCTCATTACAGAAATGTTGCCAAATTTTAGTTTTTGTTTGCCTTTTTCTTAAATAACATGGGTATTATAAAACAATGTACCAAAAAGTGAGAAAAACAGATATGAAATTACATGAAGTATCTATTTTTCATAAAGGGTAATGGAATAATATGTTTAAGTAATATATTTGAGAAGCATATAGCTAGACTTATGCAATATGATATTAAAGGTGAAAATAAACTGAAGTAAAAAAAACTTCAAAATAATATTTAAAATGTATAACAGAAGATGGTTAAGTGCAGTGTAGACTATTTAAAATGGTTTTACTCACATACAATTAGATTCCCTGGGTAACTGAAGTGTGTAACAACCTGTTTATGTGAAATTTCTGCAACCCATTTTTCTATCCATACTATTGATTTATAATTTTCACATCTATAACTGGTCATGTGGTCATAGCTGGTCTTCAGCAAGCACCTCACCTAGTCAATGTTCTTTACTGATGAGATGACCTAACCCTTAAATATTGAAGGATCTAGGTCATTGGCAGTTCTATCTAGAATCAGTTGTTGCAGTTGCCACTGATCAGCAGAGAATAAACTTTCAAGAACAGGAAGCAAAACTTTTACTTAGGGATCATTAGAGATAATAGTGACTGGTGACATACCCCACTTTAATCCCCTGATTCCTGGACCAGTGAATCCTGGCTAATGAAAAATTATAAATTACAAGATAATCAGACTAAATATAGGTATAGGCAAATATAAATGGAAGATTCCTGTTATATTGAACATGGTGAGTAAGGATAAGCAAATTGTAAAATCTCTTAAGAGAGTGCATGATATGCTTGCCATAATAGAAGTGCTTGAATAATGAGAAAAATTGGAAGAAAATATATATCTTTACTTCATTTGTGTAAGAAAAAATATTTGAGGTTTTAAATATGATTGCACTCTGTAGATTCCTTAGTGCTTTCTTATGTTTCCCCCCATTAAAATCTAAATATTGTCTTTAGAAATAGATCAATCTTTTTTAATTGAAAAATTCATCAAATGTTCACAAATATTTTGTCCCAATTTTTTTCAACACTAAGCAGTATGAAATATTTATAAATCATCCAAATGAGGACATTAAAATAAAAACATATGTAACACCAAACCACATAGTGCCCATGTATTAAATAAATTAAAACATAATTTTAAGTGCCTTTAATTTATATTTATTGATTGATTTTAGAGAGTAAGAATCAGGGAGAGAAAGAGAAAAACATCAATTCCACTTATTTATACACCCATTGGTTGATTCTTCCATGTGTCTTGACCAGGGATTATATCCACAATCTTGGCATATCAGGACAATGCTCTAACCAACTGAGCTACCCAACCAGGGCCTTCTTCCTATAATTTTTGACAAAAGTCTTGGAATTAGTTTGTTCCTGGTTCATAATATCATGAAATAAAAGATTGGAGTGTTTGCCTTACAATGCCCTAATAATGCAGCTGTTAAGTCTTTTCAATTAAGAAGAACTATAAAAATTATAAAGGACAAAGAGAAAATAATGTGGAAGTTATTATAAAATGAAATAGAAAAACAGCAAATAAACCAAGATGGTTGAGTAAAAAAGCATAAGGGAAATTTAAAGTTCCCTAGTTTGGCCCAGCTGGCATGGCTCAGTGGTTGAGCATTGACCTATGAACCAAGAGGTCCAAGTTCCATTCTAGACAGCGTTGCAGTGTGGGGCAGGCAGGAGGCATCTGATTAAAGATTCTCTCTTATCATTGTTGTTTTTCTCTCTCTCTCCCTCTCCCTGCAAGCAGTCTTTTTCAGATTTGTTCTTGCAGGTTGCTTCAAGTAGGAATGCATTCACATTAAATGAATAAATAATTAAATTCTAGTTTTTGTCATTTAGAGGGCAATCAAATATAGTTTGTGAAGCACATAAATTTGAAAAATATTTTCTGGAGTCCCAATTCTTGATCTAGCCCACGAACAGCAGCAAATCTATACAATGAATAGTCTACTTCTAAATACTTACCTTTTTCTATTCGTAGATGTAGAAATCATTTCTGACATTTCATTTTTACATCTTATCACTATAATATTTATTTTTTGTTTTGAAATAAAGTTATAGCAGCTAGATCTCTCTCATAAAGATTGACAGTTAAAATTCTACTGGGCCTTTCTTGAGGAATCATTGCTAAAGCTCCAGCAGTATCTACAGTGCTTTTCTGAACTTATCATTGAAACTTTATAATTAACTACATCCAGTTAGCATATAAATCAAGGAAAACAACTCTACTCTAGGACTCTCCTTAGAGAGGAAAACTACTGCCTCCATTGGTTAGGGTC
>PVJN01035676.1:0-21939 GCA_004026805.1 Lasiurus borealis | reverse complement strand
TAAAATGGGCGCATCATCAGGAAGGACTGAGCCGGCCAGACCCGAGGCAGCTAGGACGCGGGGGGCCCAGGTAAAGGAGGACTGGGTGGGCGGGGTCTTCCCCACATGGGCGGCACCGAGAACCCACTACGAGGCCTGCAGGCCGAGACCGGTGTGGCTCAGTGGATAGAGCGTCGGCCTTTGGACTGAAAGGTCCCGGGTTCGATTCCGGTCGGGGGCATGTACCTTGCTTGCGGGCACAACTCCAGTAGGGGGCGTGCAGGAGGCGGCTGATCGATGTCTCTCTCTCATCGATGTTTCTGACTCTCTATCCCTCTCTCTTCCTCTCAGTAAAAAATCAATAAAAATATATTTTAAAAAAAAGAGGCCTGCAGAATTTGGGCTCGGAGGGGAGTCAGGGAGGGGCCGTGGGCTCCTGAAGGCCTCCTCCCCCACCCCCAGGGGGCGTGTGTCAGACCAGGGAGGGGGAGGGAGGAGGTGGTGGAGTTTAGATCTCCCCGCACCTCGCCCTGCGGGCGGGAGGGGCCCGGGCTTTGTCTTCGGCCCCTTCTCCAGCCAGCGGCTCCCTCCCTTACCTGCCACCCACAAAAGACATTCAAATGAGAGGCAAATATTTGAGCAGCCTGCACCCCGGCCCTCATTTGCGTGTTAATTGGGTTTCATTGAGAGATTTGCATGCTTATCCAAGGGGTCCGTGGCCAGGGCAGGGTGGGAGGGCGGGGTCTGGGCTGAGCCCCAGGGCTTGTAGGCAAATGCGAGGTGAGGATCGGGGGCGGGGAGGCCTCAGGGCACTGGGCGGGGTGGCGGGGGGCAGCACCTCCTCATTGGCACCAGGGGGACAGAGAGGGTGGCCGTGGGGCCTGGCTGGGCTGCAGGAGAGACAGACAGACGGCCTGGACACGCGGACCCGGCGGGAAGAGCCAGGGGAAGGCAGTGGGTCCCCCATGATCCCCACTGAGGAGGGGTCAGCCCTAGGGACCGTCACATGATGTCACAGATGTCATATGATGTCACAGGTGTCATATGATGTCACAGGAAGTGCAGGCTTGGGCCCTCCCTGAAGAGGCCTGCACTCCCTGTGGGTTGGGGGTCCCAGGAGGAGAGGCATCTTGCCCACGGCCATTCGGGGACCCTGGCCTCTGTGTCCCCAGCAGTGCCCACCCCCCCAGGGGTCCGGGGCCTCAGGCTGAGGCAGCCGCACCCACGGAGGGGCCGGGAGGGGCCGGTGGTTGCCCCCGGGGGAGGCTGTCACAGTGGAGAAGGGGAAGGAGGGGGACAGGGGCCGGGGGCTGGGCTCCTTTGTTACAGGTTGAGTCCCCCAAACTGAGCCCCGCAGCTTGGGGGAAGGCCGCAGGTGGAAGGTCCCTGGGGTGGCCCGCCTCCCGTGCGCGGGGACGGGGAGCGAGGGTGCAGCGCCCCGAGAAGGCCTGGACCCCCAGGACCGGACCGTGGCTCCTGCGGCTTCGCCCAGCTCTGAGGTGCCCCCACCCCGTCCCCTCTCCCCCGGCGACTCTGCCACCCCCACCCGTGGGCGCGTCCACGCGGGGCCTGGGTCTCCTTGTTGCTGTGAAGGGCGGGCTCTGCCGAGGGCCGGGTGTAGACAGGACCTGGCTCGGAGCCCACCCTCGCCCTGACCGTGGTGTCCCAGGGGTCTGGCCAGCCTGTCACCTGATGTCACATGATGTTACATGATGTCACATGATGTCACATGACGCCTGGGGTCTGGCCCGCACCGGGTAGGGGAGCGGGAACCGAGCAGGTGTGTGTGGCCTGGGGCCGGGGCTGCTCTGGGGGTGCTGACCCCCCCTCCCTCCCCCGTTCAGCAGGCCCCTCCCTGCCCCTGGGAAGCTGGACGTTCTCAGCTCCGGTGACAAAGGCCTGTTTCACTGTGCAGGGGGCGGGGTCCAGTCTCGGGGGGCGGGGGGCGCTGCGGGGGACCAGGATGGCCTGCAGGTGGCAGCTCCTGTGGCATCGGGGGCCTCCGGGTGATGGATGTGCCCCATTAATCACAGCCAGCAGCCGGGGCAGCTGGGGCAGGTGGGGCTCCGAGGTCCCAGGCTGGAGCCACAGGGGGTCCTGGGAGGTGGTGGCGGGGGGGTGGGGACAGGGCTGCAGACTCTCCTCCCTCGGTGCCCGCCTCCTCCTCCTCCTCTTCCTCCGGCCCTGGCCAGCAGGGAGAAGCTGGGAGCCAGCAGGGTGCTGGGCCCCGTCCAGCCCCCAGGACTGGGCGTCCAGTGGTCTGGCTGGAGCTCTGGCTTCTCTGTCACTCGGGGCTGAGAGACACCCCCCCATTTCCTGCTCCCAGCAGGAGACCAGCAATAGGGGGCCTCCGGGTGGAGGCGGGGCCTGAGGAAGCATGAAGGGGTGCAGCCCGCCCTGCCTGCCGGCTGCGAACCCCACGCACCCCGGCACCGGGGCCTCCAGCCACTCGCTGAGCTCCCGGGCCCAGAGGTGGGGACCAGACCCCCCGAGAGCAGCTGGACTCCGGGGGGACCTGTGCCCACTGCTGTCATCCTAAGCGCCCAGGACTGACTCAGCCCGGGGGTCACCTGACTCCCTCCCCGAGGTCATGGGAACACAGACTGAGCCTGGGACAGCCCCCCAAGGAGTCCCAGCCCCACCTTGCCTGCTGGAGGACGTGGGCTCCAGTCCCGGCTTCGTGGCCCCTCCCCTGGCCGGACGCCCCCACCCCAGGCCAACACCGCGGGGGCGGGAGGTGGGTCCCCAGACCCAGCCCAGCCAGGGGCTCCGAGGCAATGCTGCCTTTGGGCATGGCTGTGCTGCCAAAATAAACACAGGTACAGTGGCACCTCGAGATGTGAGTTTAATTCGTTCCATCACCTTGAGGCGTGGGAAACTGTGAGACGCTCGAGTCGCGGTAAACGGGTGGGTCGTGTACAGCCGGCCGATCCGCGAGATGACTCCTATCTCAATGGTTGCTCGTATTTCAAAGCAAAAAATCGCTCACTCGACGGCTCGCATCTCAAAAATCTTATAGGTTAGGGCACTCGTATTTCAAGGTACCACTGTATAGCAAATAACGTTTCAAAACATATCGTAGAGACTGGAAATGCAACTAGAGGCCCGGTGCATGAAATTCGTGCACGAAGGGGTGGTCCTCAGCTCGGCTGACACAGTCTCCAATCTAGGGCCCCCTTGGGAAATGTCCCGACTGCTGGTTTAGGCCCGATCCTACAGGGCTTAACCTGGCAGTCAGACATCCTTCTTATAATCCAGGATGACTGGCTCCTAACCCCTCACCTGCCTGCCTGATCGCCCCTAACTCCTCTGCCTGCCGGCCTGATCACCCCTAATTGCCTCTGCCTTGGCCCCCAACACCATGGCTTTGTCTGGAAGGAAGTTGGATGTCCATCTGGAAGATGGTGGGTTGACCTGTCTAATTAGCATATTACTCTTTTATTAGTACAGACTAGTGACCCGGTGCACGAAATTCATGCACATTAAAAGGGGATTAGAGGAAATAATTTAATATTGCTATTTGCCTTTTCTCTAGAAGTGTCAGAGATGAAAGGAAACTAGTGAAATGTATATGAAAACCTTCCTCCGTTTGTCAGAGTCTGGGGCATGCCCTGGGACCCAGGGTCAAGTCCCAGCCCACCCACATGCATCTCAAAATTGCATGAGACCCAGACTCAGCCACACACACCCCTCCATTGGGCTAGATCCAGACCCGGCCAGTCCCACCCTTGTCAAGCCCTGCCAGGCAGGCAGGGGGCGTAGCCTCAGGTCCCTTGCCCCAAAGGAGTGCCTGGAGGTGCTCTGTCCAGCCCCACCAGGTGTAGAACACGACTTGAGATATCCTGTCAAGCCCTGCTGGGTGGGGAGCACGGCCTGAGGTCCCCCATCAAGCCCTGCCAGGCAGAGGGGTGCAGCCTGAGGTCACCTGTCAAGCCCCAGGAGGGAGGGCGCAGCCTCAGGTCCCTGCTGATGGCTCGTTAAGGCTCCTGATGGGAACTTGGCCTCAGCTGTGGGTGCAGCCATCTTTGTGCCGGAGTGACGGTCGATTAGCATATTCCCTCTTTATTAGATAGGATATGTATTTATACCCTGTCTATGAGGCCCCTAGGGCCATAAGAAATGCAAAAAAATTCATTGTGAATACCTCATTCTCCAACTTCCCTCCTTAAAGGTCAGATGGGCCCCCCATGGGTGTGTGCTCATGTTGGGGCCTCTGACTCAGGGACAACCCCCCTCTCCCCCTCATCATCTCTGGGAGCTGCCATTTCTGACTTCGGGGCAAGGGCCCTGGTTGGCTCTGGCAGTAACGCCCTTCCTCGGTGGTGGTGGGCCTGTGTCCTGGCTGGTCCCCCACCCCCGCCCTTCCCCTCTCAGAAATGTCCTCCCTCGCCCGACTGCGGGGCTCAGGGGTTGAGCATCGACCTGTGAACCGGGAGGTCACGGTTCAATTCTGGTCCAGGACACAGGCCCACGTTGCAGGCTCCATCCCCGGTGTGGGGCAGGCAGGAGGCAGCCGATCCATGATGCTCTCTCCTCATTCATGTGTCTCTCCCTCTCTCCCTCTCCCTCCCTCTCTGACATCAATAACCACACAGTTTCTAAAGCAGCGGTTCTCCACCTTCCTAAGGCTGCAACCCTTGCACACAGTTCCTCATGGGGTGGTGACCCCCAACCATGAAATGTTGCGACTGTGATGCATCGTGATGTAAATATCTGCCTTTTCCCCTGGTCTTAGGCGACCCCTGTGAAAGGGTCGTTCCACCCCCAAAGGGGTCTTAACCCACACAGGCCCGGAAGCCGATTAGAAGCGGGGCCCCCGATGGGGCCTCTCCCCAGGACGCCCACGGGAGGTGCCGACCTTCAGAGGCGGAGCCTCGGGCCTGGTGTAGGAGGACGGGGAGGGACGGGTGTGCACAGACAGGTAGAGGGAGAGTGGGAGGGCTCTCCTCGGGGAACTCAGGGGAGTCACCACACAGTGTCTGGGATTCGCTTCAAAACCACGTGGGAGTAAACGCACCCCCTTCCTCCCAGGCTTCCCTCCCCAGACTCGCGGGGTCCCCCCTACCCCCCTCCACCAGCTTGTGTCCCGACCTCCTCTCCTGGGGTCAAGGTCAAGCAAGAGTCACAGGAGATGCCGAAACCGGTGTGGCTCAGTGGATAGAGCGTCGGCCTGCGGACTGGAAGGTCCCGGGTTCGATTCTGGCCGGGGGCATGTACAGTGGTACCTTGAGATTCGAGTGCCCTAACATAGGAGGTTTTTGAGATACGAGCTGTCGAGCGAGCGATTTTTGCTTTGAAATAAGAGCAACAGTTGAGATAGGAGTCATCGCGCGGATCGGCCGGCTGCACACGATCCACCAGTTTACCACGACTCGAGCGTCTCATAGTTTCCCACGCCTCAAGGTGACGGAACAAATTAAACTCCTATCTCGAGGTGCCACTGTACCTTGGTTGCGGGCACATCTCCAGTGGGGGGCGTGCAGGAGGTGGCTGATCGATGTCTCTCTCTCATCGATGCTTCTGACTCTCTATCTCTCTCCCTTCCTCTCTGTAAAAAAATCAATAAAAATATATTTAAAAAAAAAAAAAAGAGTCGCAGGAGAGCCCGGGGCCTGTGGCTCAGTGAGGTCAGAAGACTGTGGGGGTGACCATGCCCCCTCTGCCCCCTGGAGGCCAGTTCCCTCAGCCAAGCCTGACCTCCCCTCGCCCTCCGTCCCCATGGGTGCCCATAAGACAGACATCTGCTCGCTGCCAGCCTCCCAACGGCTCTGACCCCACCACTCCCTGTGGAAAGAAAGGAGTGCCTTCGGCACCTTAAAACAGCCTGGGGGATCCCCGTCCCCACCCCAGCCATAAAAGAGAGGGCTTTGGGCCTGGACTTCAAAGCCGCCGGGCCCAGGTCAAAGGTAGCGCCCGCCGCAGAGCAGTCTCTGCAGGGCCTCTGAGCCGGGGGACCTCTGCAGGGGGGGGACCTCTGCAGGGGGGGTAAGGGGGGGCTGCCTTATCCTCTCTCCAGGGGCGGCGAGGGCTTGGGCACAGCGGCCAGCAGCCTGCCCCGGGGAGCCAGACCCGGCCTGAAGTCCCCTACAACCCTGCGGGGTGGCTCTGGGGTCACTCCCGTGAGCAGGCCGAGCAACGTGTCGGGAGCCACCCAGCAAGTGGCAGCAAATGACCATCTGAACTCTGACCCAGAGGGTGGGGGGCCGCCACAGGGCGGGGGGGGGGGGCAGGCCGTGGCCCAGATACTCGGGTTGGCCAGCAGCTTCCACATCTCCACTTCCCAGCTGCCCTGCCTGCACCCCACCCGCCGCCGCTGACACCCGCACGCTCCACACGGCACAGGTGGACTGAGAAAGCCCATTCCCCCAACAGCTGGGGGGCCCCCCGGCCTCACCCCAGGGGGGGGTGCGGAGAGACCCGGCCAGGGCCCCTGTCCCCCCTCAGCAGGGCCGATGGTGTCCAGATCCTGGCCAGGTTGGGACATGCCAGGTCGTGCGGGTGTCAAACTTCTTTATTGCGTTCCCATTACGGAGTCTTTTGTATAAAAATAAGTCTCGGGGTGCCAGTGTCCCCTGGGCAGTTCATTTAGGAAAAGGAGGTTCTCAGTGACCTCAAATCCCGCTTCTTTCCGGGAACCTGGGGGCTGGGGGCCCGGGGACGGCCTCGGGGCGGGCAGTCAGGGTCCCGGGAAGCTTCCTCATCCCTGGAGAGGTCGGTGGCGGCAGGAACCTGCTTCTTCCAACGGGCGCGTAGTCAGGCTGGACAGCGGCGAGTCACATCTGTGGGTGGGCGCCCAGGCGGAGGCCGGGCGCCCCCCGGTGCTGGGTGCTGGCTCCTGCGGGGCGGGGATCCAGGTGTCCGGGGGCCCCAGAGCCACGCAGCCTGGAAGCGAGGGGACAGGGGCGCGTCAGTGCGGGGCGCAGCCAGGCCTCCTGCGCCCGGGGCGCGCGCGCGCTCGCAGGCCGCGCGGTTTCGTTGGTTCGTGGGGCGGGTTGGGGCGCTCCGGGCTGGGGGTGCCTCGGGCTGTGGGTGCCTCGGTCTCGGCCTCGGCCTGCGCGGGGGCGGGGCAGCACCAGCCGCGGTGAGTCAGGGCCCCGAACCGCCCGCCGCCGCCGCCTCCTTTCTGCCGGGCGTGCAATTTGCAAGGCAAAGCGGCCGCCTCCCCGCCTCCCGGCGCCCTCCTCCTCCTCCTCCTCCTCCGACACCGCCGCCGCCGCCGCCGCCGGGGACCCGCTCGCACGCACGCGGGGCCTCCCCCGCCCCGGGGCCGCGTCCCCCCACCCCCACCCCCTCCCCCGCCCCGTCCCCGCCCCGTCCCCCTCCCCGCCCCCCGTCGGCGGCGGCAGGGCCGCGGGAGTAAGTGTCGCAACCCCGGACAAACAACCCCGGTCTTGCTCGGGCTTGACGGAGTCGCGGGGGGAATGGAGAGCGAGCGGCACGCACGCAGCTCAGCCCGCGCCGGGCCTGGCGCTCGGCTCCCCGGGCGCACGGGCGGACGGACGAGGGTGCGCGCACCGTGGGCCCCGTCTCCTCCCCCGCGCCGAGCCGCCCCAGCCTCTCCGAACCCCTCTTCTCCCCCCGACCCACCCCCGACCCGGGGCACCTCGCGGGCGGGGCGCTCAGCAGCCCCCTAACCAGCGGGAGAAGTCCAGCAGCTGGCTCTCCGCGGGGCTCCGCGCGCCCTCGCCGGGCCTGGCGCTCGCTCGGCGGGCTGCCCGGGAGGACGGACGGGCGGACGGGGGTGCGCGCGCTGTGGGCCCCGTCTCCTCCCCTCGCCGCGCCGCCCCGGCCTCTCCGAACCCCTCTTCCCCCCGCCCCCCAACCTCCCCACGGCCCGGGGCACCTCGCGGGCAGGGCGCTCGGCTGCCAGGACGGACGGATGAGGGTGCGCGAGCCGCGGGCCCAGTCTCTTCCCCCTCGCCGCGCTGCCCCAGCTTCTCCGAACCCCTTTCCCCTCTCCCTACCCCCAACCCCCGACCCGGGGTACCTCGCGGGCAGGGCGCTCGGCTGGCTCTCCGGGGGGACAAATAAGGGTGCGCGCGCCGCGGGCCCCGTCTATTCCCCCGCGCCGCGCCGCCCCGGCCTCTCCGAACCCCTTTCCCCCCTCCCCACCCCCAACTCCCGACTCGGGGCACCTCGCGGGCAGGGCGCTCGGCTGCCAGGGCGGACGGACGGGGGTGCGCGCGCCCAGGGCCCCCTCTCCTCCCCGCACCGCGCCGCCCCGGCCTCTCCAAAGCCCTTTCCCCCCTCCCCACCTCCAACTCCCGACTCGGGGCACCTCGCGAGCAGGGCGCTCGGCTGCCAGGGCGGACGGACGGGGGTGCGCGCGCCGTGGGCCCAGTTTACTCCTCCTCGCCGCGCCGCCCCAGCCTCCCCGAACCCCTCTTCCCCGCCCCCAAGACCCCCACGACCCGGGGCACCTCGCGGGCAGGGCGCTCGGCTGCCAGGACGGACGGACGGGGGTGCGCGCGCCCAGGGCCCCGTCTCCTCCCCGAGCCGCGCCGCCCCAGCCTCTCCAAACCCCTTTCCCCCCCTTCCCAACCCCCGACCCGGGGTACCTGGCGGGCGGGGCGCTCAGCAGCCCCCTAACCAGCGGGAGAAGTCCAGCAGCTCGCGCTCCGCGGGGCTCAGCGCGCCCTCGCCGCCGTCGCCGTCGGAGGAGGAGGAGGAGTAGGCGGAGCGCGGGGAGCCGGGCTCCGAGCTGCCGCCGCGGCCGGGGGACGCGGAGGAGGCGCCGGAGGGCGAGGCGGCGCCCGGAGGGCCGGCGGCGGGGGCGGCGGGGGCGGCCCGGAGGCCGCGGGCCAGCGCGGCGCGCACCGCGTCGTGCTCCTCCAGCAGGCGCTGCAGCGCGGCGATGTACGCGGCGGCCGAGCGCAGCGTCTCCACTTTGCTCAGCTTCTTGCCGGCGCCCCCCCCGCCGCCGCGCGGCACGTGCTGCCGCAGCGCCTGGAACCCCAAGTTCACCAGCTTCACGCGGTTGCGCTCCCGCTCGTTGCGCCGCGCCACGGCCGCCGCCGCCCCGGCGCCCCCCGAGGAGGGGGAGGAGGAGGAGGAGGGGGGTCCCTCCGCGCCGGGGGGCCGCCGCCGCCGCTGCCGACTGCAGCGCAGCAGCTGGGGGGACGCGGGGCGCCGCCGCCGCGGGGCGCTGCCCCCGGAGACGCCCAGCGCCGGGGGGAACGCGGGCCGGGACGGCGCGCCGCTGCTCATGGCGCCCGCATCCACCGCGGGGCCCCGGCGGGAAGGTGCAGGCCGAGGAGCTGGGGTCCGGGGGGTCCTCTGGGGAGACGGGCACTCCTCTAGGGGATCCGCGAGGCCCCACGTCTTCGGGGCGCGCAGGGCGCGAGCGGCCGGGGGACGGCGGGGCGTGGGGCGCTCGCTCGTGTCCCGCGCGTGCAGCCGGGCGCTCCCAGGTCCTCGGGCGGCGGCGGCGGCGCGGGCGGCGGGTTTTTAAATGTGCAGATAACCCTCCTCCGCGCGCCGCCGCCGCCGCCTCCTTTCTCACGCCCTCCTCCCGCCTCGCCCTCCAGCCACGCTCCGCCCGCCCCCTCGCGAGCGCGCACACGGCCTGCGAGAGACCCAGCCCCGGGGCGCGGCCCCCAGCCCCTCCTGGGGGCACGGTGCGCAGGTCCTGGATGCGCCCGCACCCCGGGTACCGTCCGCAGGTCCCCAGGAGGCGCTCCCCGCGCATCGCAGGTGCTCCGTGCTCCCCACAAAACGCAGGACGCAGGTCCCCAGGAGGCCCCCGCGCATCGCAGGTGCTCTGTGCGATCCCCCCAAGACGCAGGAAGCAAATCCCCAGGAGGCCCCCGCGCATCGCAGCTGCTCCGTGCGACCCCCCGCAAGACGCAGGACGCAGTTTCCGCGTGCACACCCCCACCCATCTCCGGCCGCTGTCAGCACCCGCTCCGGGGAGAACCCTCTTACCCTCTCCACCCCCCACCATCTGGCCCGAGCGCAGTCCACGGGGCTGCGACCGCCTGGCACCCCCACCTCCGGGCGCAGCCGCTCTCCACTCCCCAGAGTTGCCAGGGGCCCGAGGGCGCAGCGCGCGCAGGAGGAGGAGGAGGAGGAGGGGAGGGCGTGGCCGCGGGGACCGGGGCGCGAGACCCCCCGGGGCAGCACGCGCCGCCCGAACCCGCTCCCCGCCCCGCGCGGCCGGCCGAGAGGCGGAGGCGCGGCCTCAGCCAATGGCGCGCCGGCTGCTGGGCCCCACGCCCAGGCCCGGGAGGAAGCAGACGCCGGGCGCGTGGCTCCCCAGCGTCTCTAACAAAGCGGGGCCCCGCCCGGCCCGGCCCCTCGCGGCCCGGGAGCGCGCCCCTCCGCGTACACCTGCTGCCCCGGCGCTGCCCACCCTGGGTCCCTCCAAAGCGAGCGGCCTGGGGCCTCCCCCAGCCGGACCCCAAGGGGCCTCCAGGCAGAGGGCGCTTCCTGCTACTCCACCCCCCCGAGGTACCGGCCAGTATGACTGTCCTGCCAGCCTGTGCCACTGCCCGCCCGTGTCACTGCCTGCCCGTGCCTCTGGCCGCCCGTGCCACTGCCCGCCCGTGCCACTGCCCGCCCGTGCCACTGGCCGCCTGTGCCACTGCCCTCCTGTGCCTCTGCCCGCCCGTGTCACTGCCCGCCCGTGTCACTGCCCGCCCGTGCCGCTGCCCGCCTATGTCACTGCCCGCCCGTGCCACTATCTGCCTGTGCCACTGCCTGCCTGTGTCACTGGCCGCCTGTGCCACTGCCTGCCTGTGTCACTGGCCAGGATGGGAGAGGGGAGAGGGCCACGCAGACCTGAGAGGAGTGAGGACTGGAGAGAGAGAGAGAGAGAGAGAGAGAGAGAGAGAGAGAGAGGAACATCGATGCTGGGGGAGAGAATCATTGATCAGGGGGAGAGAGAGAGAGAGAAACATCGATGCTGAGGGAGAGAATCATTGATCAGGGGGAGGGAGGGAGGGAGAGAGAGAGAGAGAGAGAGAGAGAGAGAAACATCGATGCTGAGGGAGAATCACTGATCCTCCCAGCCCGCCACCCCAGCGCGTGCCCCTGACCGGAATCCACCGCGACCTCCCGGTTCCTAGCCGCTGAGCCTGCTGCCGGGCCCCCCACCTGGTGCACGCCCTCTGCCTGTGTCTCCATGCGCCCTGGGCCTCGGGGAGCCCTGAGGCAGGGCCGGAAGGACTGCTTCCAACCCGGACAGCCACCTACCGACCCCCCGTCCTGTCCTGTACTCCCCCAAATCTCCCTGCGCCCCTCGTGGCTCACTCCAGCCATTCACCCCCTGGGCTCTGCCTCTCTCGGCCTCGACCACCCTCCCTTGGCCTGGGCCTCCCTCTCCCTCCGGCCCTGAGGGCACTGAGACGGAGCCGGTGGAGGAGGTCGATGGGACCCAGGGAAAGTAGGGGGTCAAGAGAGTTCCCCGCTGACTGTTGGGGGGACGGAGTATTGGGGTCGGAGGGGACTGTGTCTGAGGACGTGCAGAATGCCAGTCAATGGAGCGTTCAGTCCTGCTCCTCAGGGGGCAGAGCCGCCAGGGGTTTGAGGAGGGGGTGCTGCCCCAGGGGGTCCCTAGACCAGGGCCCAGGGCCGGGACCTCGGGGTGTGGGGTCGCAGGAAGACCCCTCTGCCTGGAGGCACCTTCGGGTCCGGCTGGGGGAGGCCCTGGGCTGGTCCCCAGGAGCCCCCAGTGTTACTGCCAGCCTGTGCCCCTGCCCATTCGGCTCCTGCCTCTCTCCAGGGTCCTCCTGGCAAGCACCTTGGCCAACAGCTCGGGGAGTGACCTGCAGGCCTGCACCTGCCTGGGGCCAGGAAGGCTCGGGGCTGGGTGTCTTAGGGGGGTGCTGACAGCAAGACACATGGGCTGTGTCCACAGTCCCCCCTCACAGGGCTGGAAGGGTCAGCAGGCAGCAATGGGGGTTCAGACTCTGAAGCCAGGTACTCTCAGAAGAGAGGAGAGCAGAGAGCAGTGCAGGCTTCTGGAAAATGAGTGCCCACAGCCACCCTTGTGGGAACCTGCCCCCTCAAAAGGCCTCAGAGCCGAGACCGGTGTGGCTCAGTGGATGGAGCATTGGCCTGCGGACTGAAAGGTCCCAGGTTCGATTCCGGTTGGGGGCATGTGCCTTGCTTGTGGGCACATCTCCAGTGGGGGGCGTGCAGGAGGCGGCTGATGGATGTCTCTCTCTCATCGATGTTTCTGACTTTCTATCTCTCTCCCTTCCTCTCTGTGAAAAATCAATAAAATATGTTAAAAAAAAAATGGTCTCAGAGCTTTCAGGGTTCCTGCAGAACTGGGGGAAAGGAAAGGGAGCAGGAGTGTCCGTTTTAATATGTAAAAAGGTAAGTTTTGGCCCGGCCGGCGTGGCTCAGTGGTTGAGCATCGACCTATTGAATCCAGGAGGTCAGGGTTCGATTCCCGGTCAGGGCCCAGGCCCCGGTGGCAGGCTCCGTCCGTCCCCAGTGTGGGCCATGCAAGGGGGCTGCCGATCCATGATTCTCCTTCATCATTGATATTCTATCCCTCCCTCCCTTCCTTTTTGAAATCAATAAAAATAGGCATTTTTAAAAATAAAAAAAAATAGCCCAAACAGGTGTGGCTCCGTGGATAGAGCGTCGGCCTGCGGACCGAAAGGTCCCAGGTTCGATTCCGGTCAAGGACATGGACCTTGGTGGCAGGCACATCCCCAGTGGGGGACATGCAGGAGGCGGCTGATCGATGTCTCTCTCTCATTGATGTTTCTGACTCTCTCTCCCTTTCCCTTCCTCTCTGTAAAAAAAATCAATAAAATATATTTTAAAAATAAAAATTAAAATAAAATGCAAACATAACTTTCAGAGCGAAGATCAGTACGGAGGATACACAAGGCGGTTTCCTAACTATGAAGGGTCAGCCGGGCAGGCAGGACCATCCTGGCGTTGGACCCGCAGGAGGAAGGACAGATCTCCCGTCGCGGGCGGACATGCGTCTCCCCTTCGTGCCGGACAGAACGCGTGGACGGACAGTCTCCCCGAAGAGGAGAGGCCAGCCGCGCGGCCTCCCAGCTTGGCCCAGGTTGGGCGCAAACCCCACGCAGTAACGGGAGCCCGCGAAGACGTCGAAGTGCGCAGGAAGCAGTTCCCTAGTTCCACCCCCGCCAGGCCATGAGCCAGAGACGGGAACAGCGTGGACGGACTCTAGCTGCACACAGCGGGCCCTGTGGCCGATGGAGTCACGTGAGGCCGGTCAGAGCGCGGTCTGGGCAAACTTCCCGCACCTGAGAGGAGAAATAGATCGCACGCCAGCCAGCACCGGCCCAGTGGGTGGGCATCGTCCCGGGCACAAGACAGGTGCCGGTTCAGCTCTTGGTCAGGGTGCGTGCTCAGGGCATGGACTCGATTCCTGGGGCCAGGTGTGCGGGAGGCAGCTGATGGGAGTTTTGCTCTCAACTGGATGTGTTCCCTTTCTACCTCTCTTGCTCTAAAAAGGACAATTTTTTTTTTTCAATAGAAATATTTCAGGCCGAAACCGGTTTGGCTCAGTGGAGAGAGCGTCCGCCTGTAGATTGAAAGGTCCCAGGTTCGATTCCGGTCAAGGGCATGTTCCTTGGTGGCGGGCACATCCCCAGTGGAGGGTGTGCAGGAGGCGGCTGATTGATGTTTCTCTCTCATCGATGTTTCTAACTCTCTATCCTTCTCCCTTCCTCTCTGTAAAATATCAATAAAATGTTTGTGTTTTTTTTTTAAAGAAAGAAAAAAATATTTCGGGGTGGAAAAAGTTAGAAATAACCCATGATTCGAGTTCGAACCCACGTGGAGCCAGATAAAAACGAAAATACCGTGGTACCTGGAGATACAAGTTTAATTCGTTCCGTCACCTTGAGGCGTGGGAAACTAGGAGACGCTCGCGTCGCGGTAAACGGGTGGGTCGTGTGCAGCCGGCTGATCAGCGCGATGACTCCTATCTCAAATGTTGCTCATATTTCAAAGCAAAAATCACTCGCTCGACGGCTCGAATCTCAAAAATCTCCTATGTGAGGGCACTCGTATCTCGAGGTACCATTGTACGGCCTTTTGAAATGTGTACAGACTTAGAGGAGAAGGTACCACACTCGGCACCCGTGACTCAGCAAAGGTTCCGGGTCGCTGACGGCCGTTTCCTCACGAAATGAGAAAAATAAGAGGACATCAAACCCAGTGTCAGGACGAGCCACACACGTCTGAGAGGTGGAGGACAGCTGTCAGCAAGCAGCCAGGTCACAACAGCGACGCCAGCAAAGTCCGAGTCATCCACACGGCTTCCCTGAAGGACAGACGGACAGACAGTAACTGCCGGGAAGGAGCGGAGGAGGGCCTAGCCCAGGTCCTGCGGAGGTCGAGAGGGTACGAGGAGGGTATCCGGGACGTGATGCCAGGAAGGCCATCACCAAGAGTTCGCCGACTCCTGAAGAGGCAGGACGGACCAACACTTGGTCAAGAAGACATAGGTGCCCCGGCCGGCGTGGCTCCCTGGTTGAGTGTCAGCCTGGGAACCAGGAGGTCACGGTTCGAGTCCCAGTCCGGGCACAGGCTCGGGTGGCGGGCTCCATCCCCGGTGTGGGACATGCAGGAGGCGGCCGATCCGTGATTCTCCCTCCTCACTGATGTTTCTCTCTCTCCCTCCCTTCCTCTCTGACATTTATTGCTTTTTTACAGAGAGGAAGGGAGAGGGATAGAAAGTCAGAAACATCGATGAGAGAGAGACATTGATCAGCCGCCTCCTGCACCCCCCACCTCCCCCACCCCCCACTGAGGATGTGCCTGCCACCAAGGTACATGCCCTTGACCGGAATCAAACCTGGGACCTTTCAGTCCCCAGGCCCACGCTCTTATCCACTGAGCCAAACCGATTTCGGCAATAAAAATACATTTGTCTTTTTTTAATAAAAGAAGAAATAAGCAACCAGAAGACCCCCTATATCCCCCTATATGCTCAGTAAATTAAACTTGCCCTACAAAGCCTTCCACAGTCCTAACCGGTGTGGCTCAGTGGATAGAGCGTCGGCCTGAGGACTGAAGGGTCCGGGTTTGATTCTGGTCCAGGGCATGTGTCTTGGTGGTGGGCACATCCCCAGTAAGAGGTGTGCAGGAGGCAGCTGATCAATGTTTCTATCTCATCGATGTTTCTAACTTTCTATCCCTCTCCCTTTCTCTCTGTAAAAAAAATCAATAAAAAAAAATATATATATATATATTTTAAAAAGCCTCCCACACACACAGCTCCGTGCCCAGGTGGTGTCCTGGCCGGTAAACTCCTTCACATATTCAGGGGGGAAAAAATAAGACCAATTCTCCGTAAACTCAGCCGTGACCACGGAAACGGAGGGATATACTTCCTCCCGGGGTGATTGTCCTCTGAGATCAGGAGAAGACAGGGATGTCTCTTCTCCAAACGGGCGCCACCTCACGCCATTCTGGAGGCTTTCGCCAGGGCCAACGGCAAGAAAGAAAGAAAAAAACAAAAAACCCCAGCGGGGGTGGGGGCGGCCCCAGGCGGAAAGCAGGAGGAAAACACGCCCTCACTCACGGAAAACATGATTGATCCTCTGCGAAGCAGAGCTGGCCCGTTCCAGCAGCACGAGCTACCGTGGGCTTAGCCAGGCCGCCGGATACGAGATACACACACACACACACACACACGCTAAAAAGCCATTGGAAACCGGACTTTAAAACGCCACGCACAGTGGCATCAGGCGTATTAAATAGCCAGATACGGAGGAGAATGGCGTTCGGTGTGGGAGACCTGGACGCCGAGAATCCTGAACGTGGGTGCGGGGGGCGGGGGGACTGGAGACACCCCGAAGGAAGGAGAGCCGCCTGCGTCTGGCTCACGGGCTGGGAGGCCCAACAGCCAGAGGTCGTTTTCCCCAAATGGACCGGGGAATGTCACGCAGACGGCTGTGGGAGTTGTGGATGGATGTGAAATGATGTCTGTGCTCAGGCCTGCGGTTTGGCTCCAGGTGGGTGGGGTGTCGTTCCATTCACGGAGAGGTGGTGGGTTCAAGTCCCGGTCAGGGCACACCCCCAGGTTTCATACTGAGGCAACTGGGACATATGCCTCTCTCCCTCTCTCTCTCTCTCTCTCTCTCTCTCTCTCTCTCTCTCTCTCTCTCTTTCTCCTCCCTCCCCCTCCCTCTTTCAAAAATCAATAAACCAACAGCAAACAAAAGCAGATCCTCAGGTGAGGATTAAAAAAAAAAAATCCATGTTGAAACCTGTTTGGCTCAGTGGATAGAGCGTCGGCCTGTGGACTAACATCGATCAGCCCCCTCCTGCACGCCCCCCACTGGGGATGTGCCTGCAACCAGGATACACGCCCTTGACTGGAATCGAACCTGGGACCTTTCAGTCTGCAGGCCGACGCTCTATACACTGAGCCACCCCGGTTTCGGCTCCGAAGGCATTTCTGCCCACCCCGCCCCGTCCCACTTAAGTAACAGCAGACCCTCCAGGACCCGGGCCAGGAGACACCCACCCCATGCTCTCTCTGCTCTTCTCCAGCCCAGGGCTCCTGCCGAAGGACACCACCACTCTTATTCCAGGGGCGGCCTGCGGGAGCTCTGGAACGTTCCGGAACTCTGCTTTTGTAAAGGTCACTGCTGTGGTTTGTCCAGTTTTTTCCCAGTAGCTCCCGCTGGCCCTGGACAGTCCCAGGTCTCCTCTCCTTAGTTCCGGGTGATTACTTTCATCACTTTTTAAAATATATATATTTTATTGATTTTTTACAGAGAGGAAGAGAGAGAGAAATAGGAAGTCAGAAACATGGATGAGAGAGAGAGAGACATCCATCAGCCGCCTCCTGCACGCCCCACAGTGGAGATGTGCCCGAAAGCAAGGTACATGCCCTGGACCGGAATGGAACCCGGGACCTTTCAGTCCGCAGGCCGACACTCTATCCACTGAGCCACACCGGTCTCGGCACTTTTATCACTTTTTTTAAAAAAATATTTTTGAAATTTATTTCAGAGAGGAAGGGAGAGGAAGAGAGAGAGAGAAGCGTTGATGAGAGAGAAACAGCATCGCTTGGCTGCCTCCCGCACGCCCCACGCCGGGGATGGAGCCTGCAGCCCGGGCCTGTGCCCTGCCTGGGACTTGAACCCTGGCCTCCTGGTTCCTGGGCCGATGCTCAGCACCGGAGCCACGCCAGCCGGGCCAGGTCTTGGCGTCTAAGTGCCGTTTCCCGCGAAGAGGGAGCAGACTCCTCGGAGCCGGGCTGGTCTCCGGGCTGAGGAACGGGATGCTGGGTGGACGTGGAACCACTCGATGTGTCCGGACGTAACATGCAAGCTGCTCGCAAGACCAGGAGTGTTTGCCAGCCCCACAGACGCACGTGCGAAGGGGCTCCTGCTGGCACCACGGGGACAAGCTGGGCATCAAAATAGGCAGATGGCCCTCTGCCGGTGTCCCTCAGTGGATAGAGCGTCAGCCTGCAGACTCAACGGTGCTGGGTTCAATTCCGGTCGGGGCATGTATCTTGGTGGCGGGCACATCTCCAGTGTGGGGCATGCAGGAGGCAGCTGATTGATGTTTCTAACTCTCTATCTCTCTCCCTTCTTCTCTGTAAAAAATCAATAAAATATATATTTTTTAAAAATAGGCAGATGGCCGAGACCGGTGTGGTTCAGTGGATAGAGTGTCGGCTTGCGGACTGAAGGGTCCCAAGTTTGATTCCGGTCGGGGGCATGTACCTTGGTTGCGGGCACATCCCCACTGTGGGGCGTGCAGGAGGCAGCTGATCGATGTCTCTCTCTCATCGATGTTTCTGACTTTCTATCTCTCTCTCTTCTTCTCTGTAAAAAATCAATAAAATATATTTAAAAAAAAATAGGCAGATGGCCCTCCACTGGTGTGGCCCCGTGGGGAGAGAGTCAGCTGGAGGACGGGAGGGTCGCGGGTTTGATTCCGGTAGATGGCACCTTCCTCGGTGGCACTTCTCCTGCCCTCTCTGGGCCCGGATCGGGGCGCGTGCACGAGGCAACCCATCACTGCCTGTTTCTCTCTGTCTCTCCCTGACTCTCTTCCACTCTCTCTAACCATCAATGGGAAAAAATATATATATCCTCGGTGCCCTAACCGGTGTGGCTCAGTGGATAGAGCGTCGGCTTGCAGACTGAAGGGTCCCGGGTTCGATTCCAGTCAAGAGCATGGACCGTGGTTGCGGGCACATCCCCAGTGGGGAGTGGGCAGAAGGCAGTTGATCGATGTTTCTCTCTCATCGATGTTTCTACCCCTTTCTCCCCCTCCCCCTTCCTCTCTGTAAGAAATCCATAAAATATGTTTTTTAAAAAATATCCTCGGGTGAGGATTCAAAAAGAAAAGAAGAAAAAGGAATCAGCAGACGCAGCAGGTCCCAGGCTGTTGGAAGGTGTCCATTCATTCGTTCCCGGCGGCGGAGAAAGCCTGGCTGACCGCCAACGTGGAAGATGCCGGACGCAGACATCACCCCTCGCATCACCGCCCGGGGTCCCCTCTCTGCCAGGGGGGCCCAGTCCCAGACCCCAGGGGGGGAGGGCTGGGACCGCAGCGGCCACCAGACCCTCTGTGGACGCTGTGTTCTCCGTCCCACCCACCACCCACGCACAAGGAGGTGCTTGGACAGCAAATAACATGTTACACACATGCAGGTGTGCACCACACATGCACACTCACAGTTAAGCACACACATGCGCACTCACACACACTGAGCGTGCGAGAACACACACGTATACGTGTGCATACAGACACACTGGCAGCGGAGGGCCATCTGCCTATTTTTTTAAATATATTTTATTGATTTTTTACTGAGAGGAAGGGAGAGGCATAGAGTTAGGAAACATCGATGAGAGAGAGTGTGTCCGCATGCACACTCACAAGTGCACACACATGCACACCTATGCGCATGCACCTACACACACACACACAGGCCCGCGATGATGTGTCCTTTCCACGCCAGGCCCGGCGGCACACTCACAGGTAAGCACACACATGCACACTCACACACACGAGCATGTGAGAACACACACGTCTATGTGTGCCTACGAACACACGGGCATATAAATACATGCCCACGTGCACACTCACAAGTGCACACACATGCACACCTATGCGTATGCACCTACACACACGCACACACACACACACACACACGCCGCGATGACGTGTCCTTTCCACGCCAGGCCCGGTGGCACACTCACAGGTAAGCACACACATGCACACTCACACACACTGAGCATGTGAGAACACACACGTGTATGTGTGCCTAGGAACACACGGGCATATAAATACATGCACACTCACAAGTGCACACACATGCACACCTATGCGTATGCACCTACACATGCACACACACATGCGACGATGTGTCCTTTCCACGCCAGGCCCGGCGGCACCCCGCCCGTGGTCAGGACTGGACGAGCTCTGGTCACAGCGAGGTGGACGGGCCTCCCCGCCCCCAGAGCAGCTCCGGGCCGTGCTGGCCTCGCCTCGCGCCGCAAGGGGAGGAGACGCGCCCGCCGCCTGCCTACGTGAGGGGCTGCAGGGAGGGGACGCCCCGGGCCCCAGGCAGCGGGAGAGCGCCTTGACCTCTGACCCCGGGGAAGGGCCAGCCTTGCGGCCCTCCGGCTCCGGGGCCTGGGACCTGCAGAGTGGACACCCATAGTGGGGAGCTGCCGGGGACTGGGGTGGTGGGGAGCCAGGCAGCCAGGGCCCAGGGACTGCCTGGTGGACATCGGGGGGCGGGGGGAGCACAGAGGACGGCTCGCTGGAGGATGGACGAGGGGGTGGGGTGCCCGGCTCTCGGCGGCGAGCTCGCCTGGCGCGGCGACCTCTGATCTGATAAGCCAGCGGCCGCGGTGACTCACGGGCGGGGAACGCGGCGGCCTCGGCCCCTGGACCGGTGAGTCAGGCCGGCGGGACGGACCGGCCTGAGGTTTCGGCGGGTCGGCGAGCAGCGTGTGCGTGTGCGTATGTGTGTGTGTGTGCGTGTGTGTGTGTGTGCGTGTGGGTGCGTGTGCGTGTGTGTGCGTGCGTGTTCACCGGGGGCTCTGCACCTCAGGCTGCCGGACCACGGGCACCCGGGCTGACCCAGCACCGGGCAGGGCAGGTCACCCGCTGACGCTCCAACAGTGACAGCGGTTCTCCACCTTCCTAAGGCCGCGGCCCTTTAAGACAGCTCCTCGTGGGGTGGTGACCCCCACCCATAACATTATTTCCGTGGCTACTTCATCGCTGTCATCTTGCTACTGTCATGAACTGTCATGTAAATATCTGATAGGCAGGATGTATTTTCGTTGTTACACATGGAACATAAAGCATAGGGGTTCATCACAAAAACAACAGGTAATTATAGATTGTGACATATTTATTTCTCATGACGAATAAATGAAATTTTGTCTTGAATCATGGTGCAGCATGGGCAACAGTCTTCCTAGGACAACAGTAAACGACATGGCTACACTTTCCTACACCGAGGAGCGGTGTGCTGGTGCCTAAGACCATGGGAAATAGGTGTTTTCTGATAATCTTAGGTGACCCCTGTGAAAGGGTCGTTCGACTCCCAAAGGGGTCGAGACCCACAGGTTGAGAACCGCTAAACAGTGAGGTTGTGGGGAGCACAGACATCGACACCGTCCGTCTCCCCAAAACCGGAAGGAGGGGCCAAACATTCACACCAGCACATGGACGTGGACACGGGCGTGTCACACAGCTGGCAGGGGTGGGGGGTCAGGGATTGGCCTGCTGTTGACCGGTAGCCGGGCCGCGGTCAGTGACCTGGGTTTCCCTGGGCCCCTCTGTTCCCAGGACCCGCCGGGACCCCGCGTCTCACCGGTCCCCACCCCTCCGCGGGCCCCGGGGCTGGGACCGCTGCTCGGGCCTCCTGGTCGGCTGACGTGGGTTTTGGAGCAGGACGCGCTCTGTTGGGGTTGGGGCCACCATCCGGGCGGGTGGTGGGTTTGGGGGAGGCCCCAGGGGTGCCCTTCTCATCTCCTCACATCGGGGAACCCGCTCTCAGCACAGCCCGACCCTGACTGCCCAGCTGATGTCCTGCACCCACTCCCCACCCAGAGGGGAAGGAGGACCCGGGCACGGCCCCCAGTGGTGGCCAACCCCTCTGTGACAGCCACACCTCCTGCAGCAGCCACACCCACTGCAGCGGCCATACCCCCTGCGACGGCCACGCCCACTTTGGCGGCCACACCCCTCTGAAGGGACTACATCCCATTGCAGCAGCCACACCCTCTTCGGAGGCCACATCCCCTGCGGCTGCCTCCTGCAAACGCGCCAGGCCTGGACCGCGGTGGCTTCACCATGTGTCCCCCGCCCCCACCCCCCGCCCATGTGGCCCCAGCGGCCCTTCCTGGGGTTCCATCAGGCCCAGGTGGGGGTGAGTCAGCCCCCCGCATGCCCTGGGGACGGCGCTGCTCCAAGTGACCATCTGCCTCTGAGGCGCCGCCAATCCTGTTCCCTTTTCCGAAATGTGGTGACACGTCAGGGCGCAGCTCTCCCAGGTGAGGCCCCCAAGGCCTGTCACCCCGGTCCCCCCAGATTCCCCCCAGAGCCCCCAGAGCCCCCAGGACCAGGCCGGGCAGGACTCCCCCAGGTCCTGTATCTGCTCACCCCCTCCCCGGGAGCCCTCTCCACTCACCCTCCTGCCCACAGGGTCCGGTGGCCACACTCAGGGCCGGGCCTCCGGCACCTCCAGCCGTGCCCGGGCCGGGCTGGCAGCAGGGGTGGCAGAGCCGCCCGCCCGCCCCTTCCTGCCGCCTTCCTCCCGGCACCCACTCAGTTCCCAGGGCGCTGACAGGTGGGCGGGCACGTCTGCCCCTGGGAGGGCAGCTGCCCTGAGTCCCGCCCAGCGAAGCCCCGGGGAGGGCAGGGGCAGGGAGGGGAGGAGGGGAGGGGAGGGGAGGGAGGGGAGGAAGAGGAGGGGAGGGGCGGGGAGGGAGGGGAGGGGAGGAGAAGGGGAGAGGGGAGGAGGGGAGAGAA
>PVJN01035675.1:0-21932 GCA_004026805.1 Lasiurus borealis | reverse complement strand
AGGTCGGGTGAGGCGGGGAGTGGAGGGTGGGGGCCGTGTCTGCCTTCCACGCACAGGCCTCTCTGCAGGGACCAGCAGACAGAATGCAGAGACCAGTGCTGTGCGCGTTGACCCAATTGTCCCAGGAAGAAAAACGTGTTTTGATAAAAGGTGGAATTTCTAAAACTCACCAGAAAGAGCACAAAGGGAAGAACCGGGGTGGGGTCAGGTCTGAAGGCTCACCATGAGGGGTCTTCGGGGTGAGAGGGGAGGAGGAGCAGGTACCACGAGGGGTCTGAGCCCAGGTGTGCACGTGGGCGCCATGTGTGCAGGGGACACACACCACACAGACCCAACTTGGACAGATCCTTGCCACGACCACCCCAAACACAACCCAGAGGGCTGAACCTTCAGAACAAAGTGGGAACACATACCTCGCACACCACAGGGAAGCATTTCTTAGATAAAACACAGAAGCACAAACCATAAAGGACACGGCTGACACGTCCCATGTGTATGTGACTGCATGGGAATGACACACACCCACACGGAGGGAACCAGGGACAAGGCCTGGCTGGGACAGTCTGGATCACGCCACCACCAAGGGCCCGAGTGCAGAAATAATGCCAACTCGGCACAACCTGCAGCCACCACCTCAGAGCACAGAAGGGGCACCAGATTTAAACAGGGTTAAAAACCCTCGCCTGAGGGCATATTGTATTGACTATTTTTAAATACATATATACACACACACACATATATATACATATATATATATACACACATATATATATATATTTTATTGATTTCAGAAAGGAAGGGAGAGAGAAGAATATCAATGATGAAAGAAAACCATTGATCAGCTGCCTCCTGCATGCCCCCTACTGGGGATCGAGCCCACAACATGGCATGTGCCCTGATCAGAATAGAACTGTGACCTTCTAGTTCCTAGATTGATGTTCAACCACTGAACCACACCAGGTGGGCTGTTTTATTGATTTTAGAGAGAGAAGAGGTGGGGAGAGGGAGAGAGAGAAGCATCAGTTGCCTCCTGTACGTGCCCAAACCGAGGTGAGGCCCCGGCTGGGAGTCAGCCCTACGACCCTGTGGTGCCGGGTGATGGTCCGGCGGAGCCACCTGACCGGGCGAAACAGGGATCGTGAGAAACATTCCGCCAGTAAGCCCGTGAGAAGAGTCTCCGCCCGAGCACTCCAGGGGAACCCCTCTGCCCCCACACGGTGCAGCGGGGCACAGTGGGCATTGCAGACCTGGGAGAAGGGCAGATGGAGGACAGGCACTGTGAGCCCACGGGTGACAGCCCCACGCCTGGGGCAGAGGAGCAGCTGAGATAGAGCTCACCCAGGGGCCCAGACACCCAGCCCAGGGCCTGGTGTGGAGGCCAGTGGGAGCGCGAGGAGTGCCACTCAGCGGCGAGGTGTGTCCCGTTTCTGCGGCCTCCGTGGGCCAGGAGGCACCGGCGCAGGGGGGGGGGGGGCAGGGAGACCGGGGGAGCGGGGCCCACCTGCTTGCGGTAGGGCGTGATCACTCCGATGTCCTGCGCGGACACCTGGCTGCAGAGGCTCCTGGCCAGGAGGCAGCTGTAGCGCATGACCTGCACGGCCTCGGCCGGGTTGAACCAGGACGGGCTCCTCCCTTCCCGCGCCTCGCTGCCCTGTAGGTTGGGAGACAAGAGGGACGGCGTCACGAGGCTCGTTCACCCGCTGCTGCGTTCGTTAGTGCCATGAACGAGGAGCCGAGCAGGCGCCGGGACAGCACAGGCGAGGGGCCTGGCTACGGAACCGGGAGCGGCTCAGCTGCCATGATGCCCAAGAACGGGGCGGGGGGAGGGGCAGAGTCCTGTGAGGACGGTGAAGGGGGGAGGGGCGCACGTGCCGGTGGGGACAGAGCCGGGAGCCAGGATGGCCCAGGTGGCAGTGATGGTGTGGTCAGCACAGAGCCCCGCCTGTGGCAGGTGCGCCCTCTCCCCGGCCTGCAGGGAAGACAGGACGACCGGTGAGCACAGGCCATCACTGCACGTCAAGGAAATGCAAACCCAAACCCCAGGGCCCGCCTCACGCCCACCAGGACGGCAGGCAGGCAGGCTGCGGGGGGAAGTGCAGCAGCGGCGCCGGCGTGGGAGGTGTGCAGCCGCTGAGGACGTGCAGCCCTCAGACCCGAAAGCAGTTCCCATCGGGCTGACATTTACTTCTGGGCATTGACCCAAAGGACAGAACAAACGCCGGGACCCAGACAAGCATAGGTGGGAGCAGCCCGAGCGTCCATGGCAACGTGGGAAGCACATGTGGTCCGTGCACATGATGGGCACCACTCAGCCAGAGGGAGGACCCCAGGAGACCACACCTGCCCAGCGATGCAGGCACAGGAGCCCACCGTGAGGCGCACTGCATGCGGCCTGAGGGCTCAGAGCAGACACAGGGGCCACGGGGGGCCAGGGTTGGGGTGAGGGTTCAGTGGGACAGGTCCGCTGGGAAGATGGAGCTCTGGTAATGACTGTAGCACAGGAGGCCCTGGCTCCCGCCCTGCACTGGGCCCACTGGCGAAGGCAGTCGCCCTGACCAGTGCGTTTCATGACTGGACATACACACAGAGCAGAGAATGCACTGACCAGCCCTGGGTAGGTTGGCTCAGTGGATAGAGCGTCAGCCTGCAAACTGAAAGGTCTCAGGTTCGATTCGGGTCAAGGGCACATGCCCAGATTATGGTGTGATGCCCAGTGGGGGACCTGTAGGAGGCAGGCAATCAATGATTTTCTCTCATCATTGATGTTTCTCTCTCCCTCTTCCTCCCTCTCTGAAATCAACAAAAATATTAAAAACAAAACAAAAAAAACGGCTGAGACCGGTGTGGCTCAGTGGATAGAGCGTCAGCCTGCGGACTGAAAGGTCCCAGGTTCGATCCCGGTCAAGGGCATGTACCTTGGTTGTGGGCACATCTCCACTGTGGGGCGTGCAGGAGGCGGCTGATCGATGTCTCTCTCTCATCCATGTTTCTGACTTTCTATCCCTCTCCCTTCCTCTCTGTAAAAAATCAATAACATATTAAAAAAGAAGAAGAAGAAGAAGAACGCCCTGACTTCCAGGAGTGTTCGCTGAGGGGCTGACTGGCCCCGGCATCCACGAGGAGAGGTCGGTGACCAGCAGTGAGAGGAGCGCTGCTGTCTTCGGAGGGAGCGCCAGCCAATGGCACCAGCCACCGGCAGAGGGGGATGAAGGGCAGCGTCAGGAAGCGCATCAACCTCAGGCTCCAACGGGCGGGATGCAAAGCCCACTGCTGCAGAACACGACCGGAGCGAGAGGGAGGGACCCGGGTGGGGCTCCGGGTCTCACCAGGTGGGACCGAAAGAAACCGGGACATGCAAGACCTAAACCGTGCACCAGCGAGCAGGGAGCACGGCGGCAAGGCCTCAGACAAGGGGAGAACCGGGTCCACCCACGGGACCAGCGAGGTCAGGGCAGCCCTAAAGCTCAAGCGAAGGGGGCGGACGGACCGGAAAGCTGATGTGAGTGGAGAGCGAGCGAGCAGGAGGAGACAGAGCGAGCCCCAGGCTGGTTTCCCCGCAGACCAGAGCTCGGCACAGCCTGGCTCCCTGGGCCACCGGGCCCCGGAGCCGGAGCTGCCGGCGAGCACCTGTGGGAGCGGCTCGGGGAGCTGCAGTCCCCGCGCAGAGCTGAGGTCGCACCCACACTCACCCGCACGCCGTGGAAGATGAGGGGGAAGCCTTTCTTGGGCAGCTTCTCCCAGGCCAGCAGGGAGGTCACCACCTTGGGGTCGGCGCAGACTTCGAGCTCCTTGTGGTAGAAGAGCCGGGAGGGCAGGGCCAGGAGGGCCGCGTGGGACCGGTAGTTCTTCACCAGCTTGGTCACCTGCAGGGAGCGCGGGGCAGCCGTCAGCACATACTTCCTGCTGAAGGAGGTGATGCCCACCCAGGCTCCCGTCCGCCCTCATCGCCGCCTGAGCACAAAGTGACCTGGGCCTCAGAGGCCTTTGTGAGCAGAAGGTCATTTTAGCAAAGGGGACGTTTGGGAAAACAAGAGCGGGAGGCCAGACCCGGCTGCTGGCCTGTGGGCTTGGAGAGGGAGTTCTGCCCGCAGGGCCCGTCCTGCCATCCAGCAGAGCCCAGCCCTAGGCCCCGGCACAGGCGGGCAGACTCCCTCTCCCAGGGCAGGAAGTGCCAGGCCAGCCAGCCCTCCGTGTGGGGCAGTCTCGTGGCAACGTCTGCTGTGGACCCCGCCCACGTGTCCTCCCACTCCCTGGGTGACCTGTCCCGTGGACAAGCACCACGGCCCCTGCACTGGGGCCCTGCAGAGCAGATTCCCACAGTCCTTGCCTGCACTGGGCCACCCCATGGGCGCCCTCTGCTGTCCCTCAAGGGGCCCAGCACCCCGAGGAGTCTGGCTCACCAGCAGGGGGTTGTAGGCGCCACAGGCACCAAAAGCGTCTTCGTCTCTCAGGTACACGGGCCGGGACATCAGTCTCTCCAGCATGGACACGTTCAGCCCGTAGGCCATGGCGAGCCGGGACTTGATGACGGGCCCGAGCTGCATGGGGTCCCCGGCGAGGACGATCTGCCACACAGACAGGACCCGCTGTGCAGGGACAGCGGCTGCAACCCATGCATGACGTCAGCCGCAGCGTGCGTGGGGGAGGGCGGCGGAGGCAGGAGCAGAGCCCAGGCTGGACACAGCCACCTGGCGAGGCCCGGTTCCCGCTGGACCCGGCCTGACCCCAAGAGACCGAGGGAGGAGGTGGGACTCGAATGTCCTCCTTCAGCAGTGAGTGTGGGAAAGGGGTGACAGGCCTTGGCTGACCCTGAACAATACCATAGGGCAGTGCTCAGCCCAGGACAGAGGGTGCTTCAGGGCCGATAGTCTCTGCACCCACCATGAGTGCCAGCAGCTGCATGTGTGTGTGTGTAAGAGTGCATGTGAGTGAGTGTATGTGCGAGAGTGCATGTGTGAGTACATGTGTGTGAGAATGCATGTATGTGTGTGAATGTGAGAATGCATGTGAGTGCATGTGTGTGTGTGTGTGTGTGTGTGAGAGAGAGAGAGAGAGAGAGAGAGAGAGAGAGAGAGAGAAGAGGGAGTAGGCAGCCCTTCCGGGGTGCCCGGGGACCAGGATGGTGCGACAGGAGGACGGCACAGCAAGGCCTCACCTGGCCACTGACGTCGGAGACCAGCCCCAGCGGAATGAGGCACTCCGGCTCACTGGCCTGCCCGGCTTCGTCCACAAACACGTGTGTGAAGTGTCCGACTCTGGAGCCGAAGACGAAGGCGGTCCCTCAGGCAGCGTCCCTGAGGCTGGGCAGCCAGCCCAGGAGGCACCCACAGCCCCTCCGGAGACCGAGTTCCATCCCCACTGGACCTGCCCCACACGTCTGTTCAAAGACGTGGCGGGAACGGGGGAAGGGCCTGTGTGGTGGGGAGCTGCTGGGGGTCCAGGCTGGGGACCGCCGCCCACAGCGGAGGCCTGGGCTGGAGCCCGCTCTCTCCCTCAGCAGCTGGACGGCCCTGGGCAGCGCCTGTCCCCTCTGTGCTTGGTTCCCCTGTGTCAGGAGGAGTGCAACAGGGTAAGCTGGTCAATATTCCCATGCGGGGAGGCTGCCGAGTCGTGCTCTTGGCTGGAGGCACTGCCGCCAGGACAGCTGTGGTGGGATCCGGCCTCGAGCCCCAGCCAGGGGCGGAGACCCCAGGGTGGGCCCTGCTCACGTGGAGCCGCCGCCGTGCTGGGCCTGTTGCCCTGACTGGCGTCAGCTCGCTCAGCACGGGCCTGAGTCTGTGCGTCTCCAATGACCGTCCCCGCCCGCCTGCCCGCCTGCCCCAGGACGGCAGCACACGCACTGTCACCACACGCCCCCATCCTCTAGAAAAGCGTTAACAGTAGATGCCTGTCTTGGAACGTAAGCACTTGAACCTGAGATCCCGTGCGGCCCACAGTCCTTTGCTTCTTCCCTCAGACCGTGCTGCTCCTCGCTCACCCTCAGCCTCCCGCGGCCTCAGCACTGCCCATGGGGGGGAGTCCTGCACTGTCCCCCAGGCCCTCCCGTCCCTCCAGCGGAACAGGTGCTTCTTGCCTCTGGTCTGGGTGCACCCACGTTTGCTCCGCCCCCTCCCTCAGAGTCACCCCCCTGGAAGCCTTGGGGCCCTGCACCCCTGGAGTCTCAGCACAAACCCCCTTCCCTGGAGGGGCCCGACCTGCTGCCAGGACAGAGCCTCGCGCCGCCCGCGCTCACCGCACTCCGATCTGGTAGAAGAGGCCGGCGCTGCTGCAGGTGCTGATGATGATGCGGAAGCGCGAGGCCTTCCAGATGTCCTCGCCGTCCTTGCAGTACGCCTTGATGGCCTCCATGATCGTCTGCGGGTGGGGGAGAGGGAGGGCGCAGGGTGTGGATGTGATCACAGAGTCAGAAGGACTCCCACAAGCTCACTGTCCTATTCCACTTCTCCATCTTAAATAAAAAACTTACGTTTTCTTAGAACTTAGTCCTCATTTGATGGACTCTGGGGCCATGAATGTACATAATCCTGCAGGTCCTCCCCCAACATTCCTTGTATCAGCACTCGTTTCCTAGCTTTGGTCTCTGGGTTCATTAGCCCTTCACCCGACAAGCCAACCAGCCGAGCCTGCACCCCGGCCCAGGAGGGAGCAGGGCGTGAGGGAGGAATGGCGGCGGGAGCAGAGAGGACCACGTGACAGGAGGCTCACCTCCTCGAACCGGCAGGTGGCATTCACGCGCACCATGGTGCCCGGCCGCAGCAGACAGCTCTCGTGCAGCCGCAAGCACACGAGGTCGGCCGCGCTGTTGGAGGGCGCGCACACCAAAATCCGACTGTCAGGCAGGGCGTGGTACACCTGCGCCAAGCACAGGAGACGCAGTCAGCGCGGGGCTAGTCCCAGCAGTGAGCCTCGCCATGGGAGCAGGTGCTGGGCCCCGCCCAGACCCACCCCAGGGCCCGCCCACCGGAGGAGGGCATTTGGGCGCTCTGCACACAGGCGCTAATCCACAGCCCGAGTGATACTGCGCTACAGCCCCCCCCCCCTCCCCACACACGCTTGTGGCCCTGCCTGTGTCGGCCAACAGCTCCCTCTCCTGAGAACAGGAGGCTCCCCTCTCCCCCGTGACACAGCGTTCGCTCCCTGCGCTGTGTAAACCGCACCGGGCGGACCGGGCTCCACACAAGCAGCGGGCGGTCAGGCTCCAGTGCACACGTGACAGACACAGGACTCCTGCGCCCTGGAGTCTCAGCCGCCCCCGCCCCCGCCAAGCTCCCGGCCGCGCTGCCGCGTCACCTGTAGCACAGCCTCGATGATGGTCACCGTCTTCCCGGTGCCCGGAGGCCCGAAGAGGACGTACGGGAGGGGGCGGCAGTCGCCGCTCAGGATGCGGCGCACGGCCAGCTGCTGGTTCTCGTTGAGCAGGGGGTTGAAGAACTCCTTCTCTCGGGCCCCCGGGCTCTGCGGCTCCTCGCCTGATCCAAGGGAGGCCCAGGGTCAGGTGACATCCCACAGCCGAGCAGCCGGGCACCAAGGTACCAGCCCCGGCCCGGGAGCCCGCGGGCACCCAGTCAGCGGGGACGCTCCCGCAGTGCCGGGGCGCAGGGGGCTGAGGAGGTGCCTGCGTAGCTCGCAGCAGGGAGTCGGCATCCGAGAGCAAACAGCACCTCCCCTGCCTCCTCCTCCAGGGCAGCAGCGCCAGGAAAGGCCACAGGCAGAAGTGTCCGGTCGTGACAAGAGTGTTCCTCATCTTCCCGTCCCTCAACCCCCGTGACCACCCCCGACCCCAACAGCCAGCCTCTGAGCCGAGTCCAGGCCTGGTCACGCCCCGCAATACGCACCCAGGTGACTTGTCTCTGCAGCCAAGGCCGCCGGCCCCCGTGCGTCCTGGGTGCCCGCCTGGCTGGTCTCGGCGGCAGGCTCAGGCTGCTCCTTCTCGGCCTCCCTGTTCTAGAAACAATCACCCCCCCACCCAAGGGTTTAAGGACGCTGTGTGTTTGCAGGGCCTCAGCGAAGAGAAAACGCAGCCGTCTCCCCGCGCAAACCGGCTTGGTGTCCTGAACAGCGTGGGGTCCTGCACGGACCATGGGCCACACCCCCTTGAAAGCCTGACACAAACAGAACAGCCGGTAAGACGCTGCCTCGCCGTTTACGTTTCTATTCTGAACTAACTGTTAGGAGAAACACAAGTCGCCACGTCTGTGACGAGGTTCCCTTGGACTCTGTGAGTGCACCTCCTGCCCAGCTCAGGGGGGGCCATAGCCGGGCTCCAGCTGTCTTCACGGGGAGACCAGACACCTCCCTGAGGTAAGAGAGTGCCGCTGCTTCTGTCCACGGTGCTCACGTCCGAGGTCCCTGCTGGCGGTGGGCGCTGAAGCCTCTCTGCCTGTGCCCCCCCTGCCCGGCCACAGCCTCTCCCCGGGCTCTGACTGCTGTCACAGCCCCCCCCCCCCCGCCCCGGCCTCTTTACAGGATGCGTGCGGTGATGGCGACGCACAGTGTCTGAAACGCTGGTGTCACCTATTTTGTCTGGAAGGTCAACCCAGTCCCTAGCCCACCTTGCTCCACCTGTGCAGTGCCTCCAAATTTACCCCACCAGCCGGTCCACGAGAAGACTGCTCTGCATCTACAAGTCTCAGGACTTGGTCCGTGCGGAAGGCGAGCCACCTAGCGGAGGCACTGCAGCTCCCAGGCCAGGCCAGCGGGCGGGAGAGGGCGAGGCCTCTGGTCTGTGGCCGAAGAACAACCCGGACCCACACAAAACCCGGCCGGTGACCCGGCGGAATCTCTGCTCTCTCTTTGCAGGGCTCCTAGGCTGGGTGGGCACTCTGACACCCATTACTGCATTTCTGGAGGGGCCAGGAACGGTAAAAGGTTTTCTAACCACTGGGTACGATTTAAAAACCTGCACTTAGCATAAGCTTAAAACACGCTCACAAAACCGAATCACACAGCGCAGGACCCTCGGAGACACGCCCCCCTGACAGGAGGCCTCTCTGTCACTGGACACAGGACCAAGCACAAACCCCTCCACGGTCACCCATGAGAGCACGTAGAGAGCTCCGGCCGGTGCCGGCTCAGTGTTCAGAGATGGGACTGGTTAAGAAAAAATCAACTACCTTCACGACATTCACAGACTACACATGCTGCCGTCCACTGGGGGTGTATCCTTCACACACTTCTAAGCACAAGTCACCACACAACGGCCTGTTTAAATGTACGCCCCCCCCTTCCCACCCCACACACTCCTAAACAGAACCACAGGCCGCACTGTATCCCCGCTCTGTCCTGACTGGCTCATGCCCAGCACCCCGAGCGCTCCCGCAGGCTGGGACGGCGGCAGGCGTACCTCGGGGGTGGGCTGCCCATCCATCTTGCTGTCCTGTGCACAGCTCCAACTGCCTGCCACCTGGGGAGACTGTAAGATGATTTCTTCCGGAAACAACACTTTTAAAACAAGAAAGAGCAACAAGGTAGATGTTACGAAAAGCATTAAAAAGACGAATCAGAAGATGAAAAGCTGTTTGGGCGCCCTCTACACTCTGGCCCTGTGGACGCTCGGCCACAGCTACACCAGCCCAGCATGAGCTTTGGAAAAAAAGCCATGATTCGTCTACTTGTAAGTACGAAAGGAAGTCTATTCAGAGGGGAGAATAGCATGCACTGGCTTTATTTTCAGTAATTTTAGGTTATTTTACACAGCTGGAATAAGGTAACATGGAAGCTTCCCAATAGAAAAAAACAACACTGGAAATCCCAGTTTCACGTTTTTTGGTTCATCCTCACGCAAAGGTTTTTTTCTATTGATTTTAGAGAGAGTGGATGGGGAGAGGGGAGGAGAGAGAGAAACATTGATGTGAGAGACATCACTTGGTCGCCTCCCGCACATGCCCAGACTGGCACAGGGAATCTGCACCCCAGATACCTGCTCTTGACCAGAACTGAACCTGACCTTTCAGTGCATAGGCCAGGCCCCAGCTTTATTTACTTCTAACGTGTGACAGAGGAGACGGTTTCATGCAAATGCACACGAAGCTTACAGAACCCGGGGGCGCGTCCCGAATCACGCCACAGCAACTGTACCTTTAACTCCCAAGTGGCTGACGTGCTCCAGTGCAAAGTGACACCGCCGGCTGGTGGTCCTGCGGGAGAAGACGGCACACACCACTGTGGAGGCTGCGCCCCGGCCAGCGCGGGGCTGGGACCTGATGGTGACCGCGCCGACCGCTAACGCTGCTTTACAACGTGCGTGGGGACCGCCCGCTCCCGGTTCTCACGGCACCGGAGGCCAGGAGTCCGGAGGACCGGGGTGGTGCCCGCGTCTGTTTCCTAGGAAAAGCCTAATATTGCACCTGTCAGGACAGCAGGCTCTTCTTCCCGGAACGTTCAATGCATGTGTGGACAAGCAGGAAGAGTCAGCGCAGGGTGAGTGTTAGGGACATACTGGTGTGACTGTACCAACAGAAGTAAGCCTCATAACAATGCCTGGAGACAGTCCTCGGGCCACAGCGGACTCAACGGACATATCGTGGTTACGTCACCATTCCCCAATGATTTATTAAAAAACAGTTCCGTCGTTTCGATGTGTGTACAGGTGTGCTTTACGCTTTTTATTATGTATTTACCACGAGTAAAGGTCAGGACCTGTTATCTTTCTTTTAAACTTTTGTTGCTGTTTCACTTCATTGCTGCTGTGTCTGTGCTCCATGTGATGATGTAGGTGCTCATGTAGGTGGGTTCTGACTTACAGCGAAAATCACCTTACATCTCACCCTAGGAACAGATCTCTGATGTAACCCGAGGACCTACTGTATGCGAATGGACTGAACAGTGGCACAGGTGGCTCAATGCAGGAGTGCCCCCTGGTGGTCAGTGCGCTCCCACAGGGGGAGCACCGTTCAGCCAGAGCTGGGCTCACCGCCGGTGAACAGAGCGGCTGTGGCAGTGCTGAGGAGCAGGGAGCAGGCAGGCGGTAAGGGGTCCCGGAGGTGGGGCCGAGGGACCGCCCCCTCCCCGAGTGCACGGATTTCGGGCACTGGGCCTCTAGTTCTGATGACAAAGAATCACCCCTTGAAATTCACGGAAACACCTGTGAGAAGAAACTGAGGTGTCTTAACACTTTAAGACTTTTACAAAAACTGACGGCACCGGGCAGCACCCCATGCTGCAGAGGGGCTCCAAGGGTCGGCACCGGCGAGACTGCCACAGGCAGCGTAGGTGGGACAGGGACGCTGTCCCAGGCAAGACAGTGGTCAGTACGGGAAGGTCACTCCCTTTAGGGCAGTGGTCGGCCAGCTCATTAGACAACAGAGCCTCAGTTTGCTGACCATGCCCATCAGGCAGACCCCTCGCTAGAGCTGACCCTCACTGATCCAGCCACTCACCCCTGGAGGAGCGGACGCTGTAATTAAGCCAGGTCTTGGTTTGGTGACGAGGAGCCTAGCACCACAGCAAGGGGGCCTAGTGTCTTACTTTTTAACACAACAGAACGAAGGAAAAACTAGGAATAAAAACTCCACCTTCGAGGAAACAAGATGTGCAGAGCTCCAGCCCAGACGAGGAAGGATATTCAACAAAGCACCTCTGGCCTCAAACCAGCAACGGCCCAGGAGCTGAGCCACAGCCTCCCAGAGCCTGGGCCACACCCACACTCTGCGAAGTTCACACCTGGGCACCTGGGTAACCAACTGATGGGTGACAGCGGGGTGCAGGGTGGGTGCTCCAAGGGCAGAGACACCTTCAGGACCCGTCACAGCACGAAATCCTGGGAGGGTGTGTGTGTGCAGCAGGAAGAAAGGACCTGAGGGTCCTGGCACGAGGCCCGGCAGTCCCACTCTGTCCCTTCAACAAAATCTTCAACCAGTTGCCTGGGATGCAATCAACTCCACGATGAGAACCAGCAGGAAAGAACCATCCTAGGACTTGGGAATGTGACCCCAAGGACAAAAGCGTAAAGCGGATGAATCCAGAGGAGGGGCCGAGAGAGGGCTGGGCTTGTGCCCAGGGAGAGCTGCCCACACGCTCACACAGGGTGATCCATACCTGCCTCCTCAGGACCAAGCAGAGAGACCCAGGGCAGTGCCCAGCAAAGAGGTGCCCATCAGCCTGCACCAGCCAAACCCCCAACAGCCTGAAAATCACTAAACCAAAGGGAGAATTCACCAAAAGAAAAAACACGTTTTTCATTCTGGGCACGCCAGGAAGGTTTGCTGCGAAGTTACCCAGCTGAAATGCTTCACCTTATCAACAGGCGAAGGAAAATACCATCGTCCAGGAGGACAACGACTGTGGCAGCTTCAGACCAACTCCCTCCCTGACAAGCCAAGGACAGAGAGCCCGCAGAGCTACGTCTCAACAGACAAAAACCAGCAAAACCGCACGACCACCGCAGAGGAGACCTGAAAGCCCAGACAGAACCCCTCACCCACTGTTGCCTAAAACTCTCCGCAAACTCGGGACTAGCACCTCAGCCAGACAGAGGGCCCCGCTGGGCACAGACAACCCCCTCATCACCTCGTCCCCACCATCTCCAAGCTCAGCCCGCAGCGAGGCAAAAGCAGACAAAAGCACCAAAACGCACGGAGGAGCAAGGAGGAAAGCCACCTTTACTGACCCCACGACTGAATGCAGAGAGACTCCATCTCACCTGTAAACTCCTGGAAACACTGGTTTATAGCTCACAGGACACAGGTTAACGTACAAGTCAGCTGCATTGATAGATCCTAGCTACAAGCAACTAGAAATTTATTTATTATTGACTTCAGAGGGAGAGGGAGAGGGAGAGAAAGCTAGAAACATCAATGCTGAGAGAGCATCACTGACTGACTCCCTCTTGCACGCCCCCTTCTGGGGATCAAGATGCAACCTAGGCATATGCCCTTGACTGGAATCGAACCTAGGACCCCTCAGTCCACAGGCTGACGCTCTATCCACTGAGCCACACCAGGTAGGGCCAAGCAACTAGAAATTGAAATTACTGTTTACAACAGCATCAAAAGTTTCTTAGAGAGTCAGGTACATATTTGACAAAAAACATGCAAAACCTGTACAGTGGAAAGTACAAAATATTATTAAAGAAATGGAAAAAAGAGCTAAGTAGATGGAGGGAGACAGCACGGAGGAATCAACCTGCCCCAGCCAAACCTCGAGAGCATCTGTCCCAACGCCCAGGCAGCTCCGAGATCCAGTCACCCGAGCCCTCAGCAAAGAGGGGACCCAGCGGGAGCCTTGCCTTCCCGCCTCCAGACACAACGTGGGTGGCCAGACACCACACACCAGGGAGTGGATTTCATGACGGTGCCAGGAGAAGCACAGCAGCTGGTGCTGGGCGAGGGGTAGCCACGCCCCCAACCTGGCACCATTGCTGGAAATTACCTCAAACGAGACTGTTGCCCTCAATGCAGAACTGAAAGCGGCACAATTACAGGAGAAAGTGCTTGTGATCGGCATGAGGCGGATTTCCCACACGGGTCACCAAAGGCGTGAGCCGTGGAAGAAAAAACGGACAAACTGAACTTCACTAAAATTAAAAACGTCTGCTCCTCAAAAGGCTTGAAAAACACTAAAAACACAAGCCACCATCTATGCTAACATTTGCAAAAGACACAGCTGATCAAGGGCTAGTGTAAGAATGTGCACCCCACCAGCTCTCAGGTACCGGTCGGAGTGTGTGCTGAGAACTCATGCAGGGCACTGAGATGCATGCGTGCACAGGCACACACACACACACACACAGGACACTGAGATGCACTGGCGGAGCCCTGAGAGCAGGTAGCTGAGACATGGGGATGACACTCACACCCGCAGAGCGGAAGCAGGACCTGCTGGGAATGCAAGCAGGTGTGGAGCCCCTCACGACCCCCCTAGCAACAGCCTCGGTCACGTCTCCTCCTGCAACGCTGATGCTCAGGGGCCACGGCAGGAGGCACCACCAAGAGGGAAGACGGTTTGCGGGGGCACTAAAAGTAAAAGCGTTACCTGTTATATGTAAACTCCACATCCATGGGCTCGAAGTTATACGCTTGTTCAAATTCTGGGTTCAGCTTAAGAGTCACATCTTCTTCATGAATCTAAAGGAGACACAAACAGCTCAACTTCCACCCTTCATACCTGGTTTCTTGTGATGGTCTCTGCGGCACATGGGGACACACCCCACAGGCCTGAGGGGCAGCTGGTGTACCGACAATCAGGGCGCCCTTCCCACACACGCTTCCTGATCCCCTCTCTGGCTCCGGGGTCTGCACATCATGGACACAGCCACGGTGCCAGCTGCCCGGGACCACGCCTCCCAGTGGAACCAGGAACTGGATGGTCTGGGACCCTCCAGGCAAACTGCGATCCTGCAGAGAATGACCCCGGACCAGAGGGGAGGAGAGGCGTTTCTGAGGAAGCGTGGGGAGAGTGGGGCAAGGGAGGGGGCGCCTCGATGGGCCGGGCTCCAGCGGGGGTGCCAGGCATGTATGGCAGGGTCAGGAGGCAGGCAGGGATCTCGGGCCGAAGACCAGAGTGAGGTCAGCACAGCCAGCGCCGGATTCAGGCCTGAGGACACCACGTACTGACACTGTCACTTACACACGGAAGACGGCACAAAGTTAGAGAGTGACAGACAAAACCCAGTCGCCTAAGACCCTAGGAACGACGGGCAGCGTTCACGAGCAGCAGGCCGTTCGGAAATGGAGACCACGCTTCTGGAGAAGGACGCAGCAAAGGGAGGAGAGGCGCGTCACTCCGACTCCCAAAATGCACCTGCTCGGCCGGCCGGCAGCTGCCTTTGGCCCAGCCCCTCCCTTCCCAGAGGCCTTCTGAGGCGCCTTCCACACCGGTGGCTCCGAGATGCCACCGCTCGTCTCCCCACTCAGCAATGTCTCCAGTGGGGCACTGCCCCTGCCCGGCCCCCCTGCGCCTTCCTCACACCCGGGGACCTCCCGCCCGCGGCTCTCACCTTCACCACGTAGCCAATGTACTCGACGACGTGTCCGTTGTACTCCTGTGTTTTCAGAACCAGTTTGTCACCTGGAGAAGCACAGACCCACCGCTTCGCAGGACATCGGTGACAGGAGGCAGGTGCTGGGGCCTGACCACGTCTTATGTGACGTTCTAACCCAAACCAAGCAAATCAGCTGATGGGACCGCGTGGCGCCAGCTTAAACCATACCCACCTGCATACAGGGAGGGCCGGCTCTCAGCCAGTCCCGGGACCTCCAGCACCAGTAAATCCCCGTTTCTCTTCAAGGAGACCCCGCTCATGTTATACTCTTTCAGCTCTATTTCTGCATGGATCTCCTCGAGCCAGAGCAGCGTGGAGAGCTTCTCCTTATAGTTTGACATGTTCAGAAGCTGAAACGACCAGCACACAGTGAGCGCAGAGCCCGGAAGCACGCCAGGCCCAGGAGACGGCAGCTGATACCCAACACGGGAAGGGACGGCTGCAGTGAGCACGGGCCGTGCAGGATAGCAGTCCTGAGGCGGACGTCTCTCTATGAGCCCCACTCCTGTCCATGGCACCTGGGCAGTTTGCAGACCTGGCACAGGACAGGACCCAGGAGCGGTGTGGCCTGGGCAGTGAGGAGTGGAGCTGGGGGTTGGGAGGCCCAGGGGGCAGCGCAGTGAGATGCCTGGCCGTGCTCTGGGTGTGGGAGCTCCCAGCCTGGCGGCACTGGCATCGGGCACTGCGGTCAGAGCAGGTCCCTCCTGTGCCTCGAGGGTGTTCAGCCGAGTGCCGGCCTCTACAGCACCCCAGAGGTGACGCCAAAACCGCCTCCAGGGGCAGACTATCCCCGGTGGAGTGTGCCGGTTCCCAGAGCTCACCCAGGGCCAGGACAGGGCCACCAGCCCAACGCAGCTGTGCAATGGACTGCCCTGGGCACGGTCCGAGGGCCCCAGCCCCCAAGTGCTCCTGTTTCCACCTAACGAAGCTTGAATGCAGAAAGTACCCGGCTTTTCTGAGTAACTCAATGGGGTCCCAGACCTGAGCTCAACAAGGGGAAATGCAGGGTGTCTGGCAGGCATGCGACCTCCCGGCTTGGAAGGCAGAACTTGATCCCACGAAGAGGAAAAACCCAGTCCAGAAAGCCTGTGCCCCCCTCAGGAGACAGGAGTGGAAGCCGTGGCTGTAATTGTGTCAGTTATGTTCAAAAAGGTGAGGAAAGACCAAGCAGATTAAGCACAGACAGAGAGACAGAAAAAAACGACAGACTTGAAGATGCAGCAACAGAAACTGTCGGAAACCCAGCGCAGAGGGGAAGTGGTGAGAGGAAAATGAGCCAAGCACCAGGGATGGGTGGAGGGAACCCCCAGGAACACAAAGGAAACAGCACGGAGACACGCGGCCCGTGAAGCCAACGAGCGACCAGGAGAACCCAGAGGCCGGGCCGACAGCACCAGGAAAGTAGGACCCTTTTCTAAACGCCTTAGAGCCCGGTTATGTCACGTAAAACAACACAATGGCCAAGACCGGTGTTGCTCAGTGGATAGAGCGTAAGTCTGCGGACTGAAGGGTCCCAGGTTCGATTCCGATCAGGGGCATATATCTTGGTTGCGGGCACATCCCCAGTGGGGGGCATTCAGGAGGCGGCTGATCGATGTCTCTCTCTTATCAATGTTTCTAACTCTCTATCCCTCTCCCTTCTTCTCTGTAAAAAACCAATAAAATATATTAAAAAAACAAACAAAACACAATGTGTCACCGAGTTCAAATTATACGCAAAAGTCGAACTTCTGACAATAGCAACAACGCCTCAGGGAGAGAAGGGGAGGGAGCCCCTGAGACTCCACCCTCCCCTGTGACTTCCCACCAAAGGGAGTGACAGCAGAGCGTTAGCCACCGGCTCCTCAGGGCAGCAGCCACGTGCACACACTCCGGGCCTGCTCAGACCCACAGGCAGCCTGCAGTCAGGAGCGTGCGGGCGGCCAAGGCCCCTCCTACCTCGGCCAGCAGCGGCTGGAAAGTCAGGATGTCAATCTTCTGCTCCACACACTTCTTCAGCCGGTCGGGGATGGGGTACTGGGGAAGGAAGCTTGGAAGCTGGCGTCTCGAGTTCCTTAAGAAAGAAAGTCAGGTGGAAGTGATTCTTCATCACCAGACACCTGGTACCAGACCCAAGTCCACCGGTCACCACAGGGACGACGCGGCATTTACCGTGGCCATCCTCCCCAGAAGCAGCAGGGTACGGCCAATGCACAAGATCCTGGGAACCAGGGGGTCCCCACCTCGCCTATGGGAACCACAGTCGCGGTGCAGAGTGCGCTGCAGACGGCTGCTCGGCCCCGGCTGCCTCTGTGCTCGCCTGTCCCCTCCAGCTCTGCCTCCGTGGGAGGGGCTGCCATTGGAGCCCACGTCAGCCACGAGCAGGAAGAGCACCAGCACTGCTGTGGCAACCCTGACACGGCCCCGTGATAGGGGAGGGAACCGGGAGAGACCAGGACAGAGCGAGGCACATGTCCAAGGTGCAGGCTGCTGTCAGGTCACAGGGGCGCCTGACGGAGGCGAGGATGGCCAGCCCTGCCCCTTGTCGGGAGACCGGCTGAGCTGTCGGGAACACAGAATCGGGGCCTGAGGTGGTGAAGTGGCAGCCGGGGTGTGGCAGGCACCCCCTTTCCCGTCCTCACACGCACTGTGGGCTGCATCCCGGCCGCCCGCAGTTTTGTGCCCACACGCCATCCCCCCAAGTAAAGGTGGCAGGAGCCCCCACGCGGCCTCCCTCGGCCAGTGGTCACACCGCTGTCCTTCCTGTCAGGCACCTTTTCTGCGTCGTCACGACAACGGTGGTCTTCGTGGGCGCCGGCGCCTGGGGACTCTTGGACTTCTTCCACAGGAAGGGCTCGCGCACGGCGATGAGGGCCTCCTCGGCGCTCACCACTCCCACGTCCAGGACGCGCCCGATGAGGAAGCTGGAGAAGCAGAGCAGCAGCAGCTCCCTGCAGCGGCCGGCGGTCCTGGGACAGACAAGACGTGTCAGCCTGGGCCTCCGCGTGCAGAGGCGGCGGCTCTGCGAACAGAGGCCTTTGTGGTTAGTAATGCTTCTGCAGGAAAAGGGACTTCCCACAGCAATGCCATGTGTTCCCAAACAGTCACCTCTCTAACTGTCCAACCTCAGAACAGTTTCCCCGAATTTCAATCACAACCGTCTGGGACGACCAGACACAGGTTATCACTGCTTCCTGCCCGCACTCCTGCTGTGGCCCTGGCCCCCAGGGTCCCCACCCACATCCTCAGGATCCCGGAGGTCAGAGAGGGGCTGCCGCACATGTGCCGGGCTGAGGGAGCCCCGAGGTCCCCGTGGTTGGACCTGCTGGGCTCACAGCGAGACAGGAACGCACTAGGATTCACGTTCAAAGATTTACAACTCATTAGCAGATGTCGAGGGCAGACCACGGCCAAAATGTCCAGCTGACAGGCGCCCCGCAGGCAGCGGCAGGGGCTCGGGACACGCGGGAGGAGGCAGAAGGGGAGGCGGCCCAGGCTGAGGGCACCCAGCTGTCCTCTGTCCCTCAGAAGCAGGGAAGGGGGTCATTGCCTCATAGCTGAACTCAAGCCACTGCCTCCACCAATGCTTTCTGAGTTTGTCCCCTCAAAAGAGCTACAAGTCCTATTTATAAAACTGAAACCAGAGGACCACACACGGACCTGAAAGACAAACATCCCCAATCAAGCTCCTTGGGAGCCAGCAGCACGTACCTTGCCTCACACGTGACCATGATCAGGGCCCTTCCTCCAGGAGGGATGAGCCCACTGGGCTCCGGCTCTGTGACCTGCCTCTTCGAGCCGTCCTGTCCGCTTCCTTCCTCTTCGCCTTTACAGGCACAGTCCTCTGAGGGGACAGGAGACCCAGTGGCCAGCGGTCGGAGGCAGTGGTGGCAGCCTGTGGACTCCCCCATGTGCGCGCACACGCACAGCCCAACATCGGCCGGGACAGAGAGCTGACAACAGGCAGCCTCCCCCCAATTCAGAACTGTCTGCAGGAAGCAGCATGTCCAATGCACTCATGGGGCCACCAGCTAGCTTTGTTACTGTCCCCAGTCCCAAATCACAGCATCGAGGGCCCCTAGGTCCCCAGACTGGCCGGGGGTCTGGCCAGGACCCGCTACCTGGAGAGACTGCTCTGCTGGGGGCCACGCTGCTCTCCGACGTCGGGTAGGTTTTGCCTGGGCAGCTGTCCGGCGAGCTCTCCTGCATCTCCGGGGCGGGAGCAGGTGCTGGGGGGCAGTGCTGGGTCCCTTTCAGCAAGTGGAACCGGAACTGCCTGGTTCTGTCCCAGCCAGCCAGCTTGCAGCTGACCAGTTTCTGAGGGACATCTCCTTTATTCCTGCACAAAGGGAGCTGGCCATCAGTGCAGAGCGTAAAACAGTTCCAAGGAACTGGTGCGTGGCCACTGCAAACGCCTGCGTAAGTATAAGTAAGTTCTGTGGGGAACACTTTCACGAAGGGAAAGCAACGGGCCGGAAAGTGAAGGCTGTTCTACGGCAGCGGGCGGCAAACACTACTCAGCAGAGCCAAATGTCAACAGCACAACAACTGACATTTCTTTGGAGAGCCACATTTTTTAAACTTAAATTTCTTCTAATGCCACTTCTTCAAAATAGACTCGCCCAGCCGTGGTATTTTGTGGAAGAGCCACCCTCAAGGGGTCAAAGAGCCGCAGGTGGCTCTCGAGCCGCAGTTTGCCAACCACGGTCTATAGAATTCCTTAAGCCCCAGCGGGGAGCACAGGCAGGGGGAGGAGGAGACTCACTCTATGCAGACCACCAGGCTCCGGCTGCACCCTTCCCGCAGCGTGCCGAAGCTGGTCGCCCTGGTAACTTCGACGCCGCCCTTGTTCTTCAGCAGAAGGGCCTCGCAGGTCTCCTCGGAGGCATCTGCAGAGGCCTGGTCTCTGGCGAGTCCCACAAAGTGCCAGTCACCCTGCAGGCTGCTGCCCCAGGCTCCGCCCCGCCCACCTGCCTCTCCTCCCAGGCCCCAAACACCAGGTGCAGGGCAAGATGCTGAGTGAGGGGCAGTCGGCCCAGAGGGACAGACACCAGGCAGGTCCTGGTGCTGAGGACCCGAGAGGACTCAGCCACCCCGGAGGTGAGTGACAGTCTATGAGCTCAGAGAGGAGGCAGTGAGGCCCTGGGGATACCACGAAGGTGGTCCTGGGCCTGGGCCTGGCCTGGGCGTGTGTGCGTGTGCGTGTGCATGTGTGTTATTAGGGACCGCAGGCTTTCATTTGGAAGTTTTGTTGCTTTATGTACTTGAAACCATTAAATGAGAAGGTTCTCTTCCTGCCCGGACCCCTTTCCCTTCATTTCACCTGAGCCCTGCCTCCAGGAGGCCCACCGGGCACACGCCCGCCTGACACCCTGTGGGGGCACTCAGAGCACAGACATCCTCACACCAGTGACCCCTCTGCTGGCTGCTGCCCCTCAAATCCCCCAGCTACACAGGCCTCCCACCCCTCCTTCCTCTCCTGCACAGGTGCCGACAGGAGCAGTACTGGAGCCGGCTGGGTCTCGGGGCTGCTCAGGTGACCTCTGTGACGGATAGCTGAGGTCCAGAGTGACTTGCAGGGCTTTGCCTCTCCCCTCCCCACTGCCCCCCAGTGCAGATGTGCAAGACAGTGGAGATTGCGGGGTCTGCAGCAGGACCCACACTCGCTGGTACACACAGGGGCACACCATGCTGGTGTCATCCTGTGGACACTCAAATTGGTGGCGGGTGGTGGTCTGAGTGGCTACCACTGTGGCATCTGGATGCACGCGCAGAGGAGACGGCTCAGACAGGAGCCGGGGTGGGGACAGCACATCCTGGTGAGGCAGAGATGGCCCTCTGGGTGCCAGGCCTGCTCTGTGGCCGGGACAGTGCTGGCACACAGGCAGCGGGCCCTGACCCCGTGCTGCCCAGACAGGCGTCCAGCAAGTTCCTTCCCCCCTTAGCCCCCAGCCCCACTTGGAGGAGTGAAGAGGACACCCCAGTTCAAGGATGGGGCCAGCCAGGCACTGAGGGTGAGGCCTCCCCGTGCCCCATGACTCACTGCAGCCCAGGCTGCCCGAGGAGGCTGATCAGGAAGGAACGGACCCCTGCCAGGGCCTGGGTGCACCCACCCATTGCTCACAGCAGAGCTGGTGCACCTGCTGGCCACCAGCCCTCTGAGAGCGCAGCTAGTAAATCACCGTGTGTGCTGAGGTTGGCACTGGGAGAGAACACGGCGGATCCGGAAAAGACCATGACCCTGAGCTGGACAGGACGGCCAAGCTGGAGTGACAGGCCACACCCACCACTCCCACAGCCTGAGCAGTTTATCCCGCCCACCGCCTGCGCTGCACAGACACCCCTTCGCCCAGGCTGAGCTTGCATTTAGTGAGGAGATGGGTGTCAGCAGCATTATTGGGGGCCCTGTGTGGTGAGACTCCGGGAAGTGGGTGCTGAGGAGGAAAGGCAGGGAGAGGCGGTGCTTCTCGTGGGACCCACCGCCTGGGGAAGTGGGCCAGGGCAGTGTAGAAGGACATTGACAGTCAGCCGCGTAGGAGGCGGTGTGTCCTGTGTGCCCACAAAATGCCAGTGTGTTGAAGAACAACATGCAAACCCACCAAGTATGGATCACCCAGGTAGACCCAGGGCAGGAGAGAGCCTTCACCCCACCTCCGATCGAGCTCCACGAACAGGTGGGAGACGCCTCCCGCCCACCACCTCCCACCAGATGTGGACAGACAGCCACTGGGCCCAGGGTGCCCTCACCGTCTCTTCACTGGGGTCACGCACAGGGCCCTCCACATGTAGCATGACTGGCTGCTCTCCACCACCACGGTGCTGACCATGTCGTACCTTCGCGGCACGTACCCCTCGGGGAGCTTCAGAGAGTCCAGGGTGAAGAAGACACAGTCGTCGATCACCCCGTTTCTCCCACAGAGGCTAGAAATGCAGACCTGCAGGCACAGCGGGCAGACGGCCTCACCAACCAGCC
>PVJN01035674.1:0-21942 GCA_004026805.1 Lasiurus borealis | reverse complement strand
ACTGGAAGATGCAGAGAGCAGTAATCCAAATCTACAGTCACTTCTTTCAACAGATGCATTACCTTCAGCATCAAAGGGATGGTCCACGTCAGAAAACTCACTAAATGTTATGTTAGAATCCCACATGGACTGCATGTGACCACCTTCCATCTCTTTGGTACAAATTAAGCTATTAAAACACACAGAACTATTTCCCTGAAATTCTGTTAAGTCATACCCACTAAGACACAATGTGAAGAATTTGTTTAAAAACCATCCTGTAGAAAGTTTATAAGAAAACCAGTATTTGAGCAAATTGTGGAATATAAATACAACTATTTTTAAGTAATTTTTTCTCTAATGTGTTATTTTATTTGCTCTGAAACTAATCTGATTAAATCATATATATTATTTTCTTCTCTATATGTAATTAAAGCACTTATAAAGAAATATGGAGTTGGACCAGGTTGTAAAGATATCTAGCCTCTTGGACAATAATCTTTGGACCACTATTTTACTGACCTTCAAAAGAACAAAGTTCACTTCAACTAAAATGTTTCTTCCTGTAATAACATAGTTTGGTTTAATCTAAGGGGTGAATTTCCATTATTTTTTGGCATGTCCTTAAAGAAAGGATTTGAAGTCAAAATTATATGCTAATAAGAACTTTAGAATCTGAATTTCCAGGCCATCTTGAAGCCTCCTATGGCTACTGTTGTAGTTGATGTAATTTTAGATAGCATTCGAATGCTAACAAGTATGGTTAATTCTTTGTAAAGTCCTCTGGCTACGGTTTTTGTTTTTATGAGAGTTTAGAACATCAGAGCACTTACTGAGTCATATACATCGTTACACAGTGCAATCAACATGTCAAGAGCAGAAACAAACTCCCTCAGTTTACGAACAGGAGAATATAATGACTTAGATCTATTGATTAGATTTATAATAATACTATAAACTTAACTCTTTAAAAATTGTTTCACAGATCATCTGTTGGTAGCATTTATATAAAAACTGGATTTGGGGCAGTATATTTAGCTTTACCAAAACAGGTAAGTTACTATTTTGGAAATGTATGTATCTTTACACTGGTAGTGCTCTTTCCATTATCCCCAACACTCATGCAGAATCAGATGGACATATTCTTGATAGCTTTTCCAGATAAGTTTTTTTAAAAGCAGTCTTGGAAAGGAACTCATTAAATGGGCCAAAAGGTTATTATAAGAGCTAGGTCCTTCCTCAAAAGTTTCTTATGCTCCATTAAGTGTAGAATATTCTCATTCTTGCTTTTAAGCAAGACATCAGCCATATGATGCAGTTATACAGTGCCTTCATATCTGAAACTTTTATACTATAATTTTTAAAGCTTTTATTTTGAGGAAGGGAAAAGGGCATTTGTCTGAATATGGAATCTGAGTTATACATATTTCCTGTCATTCTAAAAGTGAATTTGTGAAGCAAATTTTGCCAAATGTTAAACTTTGAAATTTAATATACCAGATTATTAAAATACTATCCACTAGTTCATGATTATAAAAATAAAATACATCTTACTGTCAAAACTATAAAGAAAAATTTTATTTTTGTCTAATTGCAATGAAAAGAAAATGTTGAAGTATTAAAATAAAAGTAATATTTTCCAACAAAGAGCTCAGTGATTAATATAATGGGCAAGATATGTGCTTATTATAAATAAAGCATATATAAGCCAGATTACCAATTATATTTCACTGCTAAATTGTGTTTGTTTTAGATTTTTTTTAAATTGATTTCTAGGGAGAGAGAAACATAGATCAACTGCCTCCTGCATGCCCCCTCCTGGGCTTTGAGCCTGAAACACAGGCATGTGCCCTGACCAGGAAACAAGCAGCCCTTCGGTGCACAGAATGATGCCCAACCGAGTCACACTGCTGGGTTTTTATTTTGATAAAAATTATAATACTGGTTTGTACTGACAACTGAGGGTTAGGTTTTTTATTGAAATGGACAACCAATTTTCACAGAATTTTGAGACTTTAAAAGTATTATTAAAAACTATGGTTCTAAGCCGCAGCCAGTTTGGCTCAGGGTATAGAGTGTCAGCCTGTAGACTAAAGGATCCCAAGTCCTATTCTGGTCAAGGGCACATGCCCAGGTTATAGGTTTGATCCCATTTGGGGCATGCAGGAGGCACCCAATCAGTGATTCTCTCCTATCATTGATTATCTTTTTCTCTCCCTTCCTTTCTGAAATCAATAAAAGTATATTTAAAAAATTATGGTTCTATAAGGTAAATTTAAATATTAAAATTAAAGTAGGAAAATTTAGTATTTAAACATTAGGAACTGAGAAACTAGTCTCCCCCTTTTCCTCCCCCCCCCCATTTAGCCTCAGTTACAGATACTATATGAATTATTGCTAGAAGGTTTCTAACTATTTTTCCCCTTTTTGATCATAGTAAATAGTGCAACATCATCTGTGTCCTGGGAAGATAAAAACAATATGCCATCGAAGAGATTGAAGGGGCGGTTGGAGGGAATGAGGGTATCATGTGAGCTGAGAAAACAGGCAAGAAGTCGGAAGAGATGCTGTGTTCATTTATGACCTTATAAAACCTTGGGCTTCCATGTGGTCTTACCCTCTGGTTTTATGGTTTGGGGTTTCTAATTTTAAAAGTAAAGTATTACTCTCATAACACAAGTATATATTTATATTAACACTTTCAATAAAAATGCCCCCTTCTTATAGTATATATAGATTATTCGGTATCTTACTGATTTTATTTTGGAAGTGCTGGTTTTGACTCAATGAATTGATTTTTTTTTTTTTACTCTAACGGGTTGTGCTACACAGGTTGAAGAATCTGTGTCTTTTGGTAGATGTAAGTAGCAGTAACTTTTCTATAGCTCTAAAATAACATATTCTTTCTACCCGTCATTTTTTCCTCATATTTGGATTATGATCTTGGCACTTTTTAAAAAGGGGGAAAGTGCTAATATAGTGAATCAGTAGCCATTCACTTTAAAATTTCCAAATACTTTAAAATAACTAAGAACTCACAAGATAGCTTAGACTCATTTTTTGGCACTGCCTATAATTAACTTAGGGAGAATTCCACATAATTACTTGGTCCACCTTAATTGTTCATTTGATACAAAACTAGAACTTTGGGACATGAGAGTTTTTAAATGCTCCTGAAGTGTTTTTGTTGTTCTTGCCACTTTCTTCCTGAAGCTTGTCCACCCCTCTCAAGTCACAAATCCTTTCTGTCAACTCTTAATGTAGCATCAGTTATATTCCCAAACCTGAGAGCCCCTTAGAGTGGGGCTCTCACTATGGAGGACCGTTAATGGAGATTGGCTGCTTTATGACAAGTTTAAAATACACCCTTCTCATAAGAAATCTGAGCACAGGGTTAGGCTCCTCTGACAAATAGTAAATAACATTTATAAAATGTGTGACATCAAAGGCCCATTATAGAACAGGAGAAATATTTCCCCAGTCAAAATGGTGGAAAAATAAATAATGGCATCAAACATGTCTTTTCAAATATGTTTTTCCTAAAGTCACTTTGTAATCAAATCTTGATATCCTAGCTGCAAAGGCTTTTAAATGCACTTGTTGAAGAATCATTACAATAAAGCTGCACACTGCAATGATGAAGAGACAACTGTCACATATTAAGACATTTCCTACCTAAGAATTTCCCATCGGAGCTTCCATTGCCCATGAGACCTATGAGCATAAAAATGCCTTAAGCAAACTTCATCTATCTACATATAGTGAAATTTTTACCCTCTTATTTATTTCAATGTTCTGCTCACCGGTTCCTCAAACAATGCCAGATAATATGTACTTTTTCATGCATAAGTATGTATGAAGATAATCACTAGATAATGAGAAAAGTGAATAACATTTAAAACTAAGATGCAAAAAGAATATATAGAATAAGTTTTTGGAAGATAAGTGATGATGGAGCTTTTAATATACGTTCTTAAGAGCTACAAAAGAAATGCTACATAGTTCTTTCCATTTATGGCAGTAACTCAGAAATTAGCTTGAAATTTATCATATTGTAGATACTTTTTAATAAGAAAAAAAAACCATCGTGTTAGTTTCTGTAGTGACATTAAGTGAAATTGTCATGTAAAATACCTGCACTAGTAGATCCAATTCCTGTGGTGAGCACAGATCTTGGTGTAATCTTTGCTGCATATTTGAGGAATTGAGATTTCCCTGTGCCAGGATCCCCGACCAATAAAAGATGAGATTCACCTGGAAAAAAGTAAATGTCAAGTTTTAAATTTCTATGAACAAGTATAATTAATCAAAAAGAAAACGGCTCACTTGAACTGTCAACACAATTTATAATTTATACAGGAGGCCCGGTGCATGAATTCATGTATGGGTGGGGTCTGGCCGGCCAGCCCCAATGGGGGCCCATCGGGCTGGGCTAGCTAGGGGAAGGGCCTGGTGAGGGGTGGGGCCAGCCAGAGGAAGGGGCTATAGGCAGTTGGCTGGCCTATCCCACCCCCAATCAAGGTGTTTGGGGCAGATCAGGTGTTAGGCCGGCTGGCTGGCCCTGACCATGATCGGGGTGTTGGGGGCTGATCAGGAGCCAGGCTGGCCAGGAGGCGGGGTCAGCAATCGGGGCCCGGATCAAGCTGGTGGCTGCTGCAGTGTGTGTCATAGCCACTGGTCGTTCTGGTCGTTCTGCCATTCCGGTTACTGGGCTTTCATAGAGAGAGATAATGCTTTTGCTGTATACTTGGTCATTTGAGGAAAGATTTAACTAGAATATCTTTAGCAAAGTTAACTGTCATAAGAAATAACAACCTTTAAATGATTTCTGAAGGTGACATTTAAAATAAAAATTTTCTTAATAGACCTTGTGTTATTTCTAGATGTTCAGGCCTATGTTTACCAGTTTTTTAAATATGGCTTATAAAGTTTCTGATTTTATATTTTTATTTGAACACTTTAAAAAAGTGGAACTTTTACCTTGGCCAGTTTATCTCAGTGGTTAGAGCCTTGACCCAAAGGGTCATAGGTTTGATTCCTATTTCCTGGTCAAGGGCACTTACCTAGGTTACAAGTTAGTTCCCGCCCTAGTCAGGGCATGTGCAGGAGGCTACCAAATGATGTGTCTCTCTCACATCAATGTTTCTTTCTCTCCCCGCTCCTCCACCCCTTCCCCTCTGTCTGAAAATCAATGGGAAAAATATCCTTGGGTGAAGATTTTTAAAAATAAAAAATAAATACAGAATGCTGGGCGTGGGGGTGTGGGAACACCTGGGGAGAGGTCAATGGGGGGGGGGGGCAAGAAACATGTAATATTTTAAACAATAAAGAATTTAAAATAAATAATAAATACTGAAAAATGTGGGACTTTTTAAGTGCTTTATAAATATATCATTTATGATTCCAATAGTTAAGTGAAAATCTTCATTTAAAAAAATTTTAGTTTAATGAAATATCTACCTTAAAGTACTCTTCTTTTTCAAATGTAACACAAATGAACATGAATATCCTGTGGTTGTATTATATCACTGATCAAACCAATTTCTTCAGTAATATTTAGGTATTTTCTAATGTATTAATAAGAAACGCCTATTTAGGCACAACATTTAGCAGAGTGCGTTGCAAACAGTGGGTGATCAACACATACCATCCACAGAAACCTTATGACATTTACTATTCTATACTGTAGTCCATGGTTTTAGAGTACCTACTAACCACCTGATTGACATTAATGTATTTGGAGTCTTTTGCTCTAGTCTGGTTATTATGACTCTCATATGCCCTATTCAAAGACCATAATAAACCTACTTTATGCCAGATTCAGGTCAGTTAAGTGTGTTAGCGGCAAAAGAGCTTTCTGCCACTTGGACATAATTACACACAGAGTAATCTTTGCCTGAATGTGTGACCTACAGCAGCACCAAATGGCAGATGGTACATATGAAACCCAGCGGCAGAAGGGGAATCAGCAGGCAGATGACTGACAGCAGCAGTCTGAGAGAAACGCACTGACAGTCACAGATGGAGGGATGCTGACTTGGTGACATTAAAAAGTACTATTTCTAATCTTTTCCTCTTTTTAATAGAATCTTTAATATATATATATAGTCCTGACCGGTTTGGCTCAGTGGATAGAGAGTTGGCCTGTAGACACAGGGTCCCAGGTTCAATTTTGATCAAGGGCATGTACCTTGGTTGGGGCACATACCCAGTGGGGAGTGCAGGAGGCAGCTAATTGATGTTTCTCTCTTATTGATGTTTCTAACTCTATCCCTCTCCCTTCCTCTCTGTAAAAAAAAAATCAATAAAATATACTTAAAAACACATACACACACACACACACACACACACACACACACATACACACACACATATATATATATTTAGAGAGGAAGGGAGGGAGAGAGGGAGAGAGAAACATCAATGATGAGAATCACTGATGGGCTGCCTCTCCTATGCTCCCTACTAGGGATCAAGCACACAACCCAGGCATGTGCCCTGACCAGGAATTGAATCGGAACCTCCTGGTTCATAGGTCAAAGCTCAACCACTGAACCACACTGGCTGGGCTCTAATCTTTCCCTCCTGAAGGAAAAAAAAAAAAAAGATGGTGGATCTGATGAAAAACACAGACAGTAGAAATGTGAAGTTTTTATTTTGTGACACCCTGAGAGGTTAGAGCAAAACTTACTCACTGAAAAATTCATGACTTCTTTCAGTCTTTGGAATTCTAGAAAATAGCTAAAGTAGCTACTGATATACAGATGTTGGGCTAAGTATCAGCCAGACAGCTTTAAAAGCCTACATTTGGAAAGTAAAGCTCAATAAGCAATTTTTACTCAGAACAAATTCTCATTTCTCTCCTTATGTGTGTGAAATTTTTCAAAGGTTTTAAATAGCTACTAACCTCTGACTCGTGTTCCCGTAGCATCAGTCCTTTGAATCCCACCAGCCAGTACCATGGCCACAGCAAGCTTTACGAGATACATCCCAAATACTTGAGGGCATAGACTCGCCAATATTTCATTCCTTCCTAGAAAAGGTAGAAAGACCAGAAGTTGCCAACAATTTTTAAGACATCATAACTGAAAATGTCCTCCCTAACACACTCCATCGTCTAAATGATTTAAAGGCCCTGGCTCAATAGCTCAGCAGGTAGAGAGTCATCTCAGTACGCCAAGGTTGAGGGTTTTATCTCCAGTCAGGCACATACAAGAATCAAGCAATGAATGCATAAATAAGTGCAACAACAAATGGATGTTTCTGTCTCTGTTTCCCTTTCTTTGGATCTCTAAAATCAATAAATAAAAAAATAAAATGAACAAGAGGGCCATTTCCAAGTGACTAAAAGCAGTGAATGATTTAGTTCTCTTCTTAATGCCATGAGGTGAAATGTCTGCTTTATGCCTGGATGTTTCTATAAATTTATCACACTTTAGAGGGAACAGAAAGGAATCTCATTTTCTCCTTCATCAGGCTAGCATTACCTTTAAAAATAGAACTGGCTGCACTTTCTGTGCAGGGGGTTCAATAAAAATGACTACGCCGTGTAAATAAGAGGAGTGCTTGATCTCAGAACAGAAAGTTGAATTGCAGAAGCCAGAACCTTTACATACAGATACTCGGAGCTCCTCCAGGGGAGTGAGAGAAATAAAATCAGTCCACCCTGTGAGGCAGGTCAGCATTTGCTCTGAGCAGTTTGGTAAATTCCGTTTTACTTAGAAGAAGTTACTGAAGTATCAGGATATTAAGATCATTATAAGCTTCAACTTTGCCAATCCAAGCTGCAGGTCTTGGATTCTTCTGATCATGTCCTTGAAATAAGAAACTATTCATGTTTTAGGATCTGTTTTCAAAAATGTCAAACACCCAATCTGAGACCCTGCCTATCCCATTCATGAATAAAGTAGGTATTTCATTCGCTTACTGGCTTAATCAAGCTACAGAGGAACGTGAAAGTCTGGCAAGCCTTGCCTGAGCCTAACTTATACCGAATTCACTCCGAACGGTGCTGTATCTATGTTCGTGTTACCAGAAGCCCCACATGCTGGTAACTAATTTGCATGTTTTGGGACTTTTATACTTATCTGAGTTTTTACTCATGTTTCAGTGTTTTGAGGTGAAAGTAATAATACGAGTCCTCCTTTAGCTGAAGATTCCAATTCCAGGAGCTTTCCTGCCAAACCATCAAGGGAAGAGAAGGGCTTTCATCTACAACTTATGGGCCAATACATGAAGGCTCCTTTTGGTAATATATTCAAACTGCCTCATCATCTATGGGAATATGACCTGGGATTGCAAAATTGGTGAAAAAAATATTTCAGTACAACAGGGACCGAAAAGAATTAGTAAATCCTGGAGGAAATTAATTGACTGCTGTAGGGAATCTGTTCCATTGCTGTCGTAGAAAAGCCAATTAGGCAGAGTTGGGCTGAGGCATCTATATAATAAAAGGCTAATATGCAAATCAAACAAACAGCGGATGACCAGAGGGCAGATGCTCAACGTAGGAGTTGCCCCCTGGTGGTCAGTGAGCCAGAAGCCGGGTCATGGCTGGCAAGCGCAGCAGCAGTAACAGTGGTGGCAGGAGCGTCTCCTGCCTCAGCAGCACTAAGGATGTCAGTCGGACATCCCCCGAGGGCGCCCAGACTGCAAGAGGGCGCAGGCTGGGCTGAGGGAAACTGCCCCCACCAAGAGCACAGATTTCGTGTGCCAGGCCTCTGGTTGTGATTAACAAGGAATGACAGTGGTCCAAGGGAGAGTTACAGATTTTTATAAGGATCTGATCCTAAGGAACAATTTTAAGAAAAAAATATTCATTAAAAGATGTATGATTCCTAGAAGGAATGCTTATGAAAGCCACAATATAAAGACCTGTGGTTCTTTCTGTATGGATCAGGTAGAAGAATGATCATATCTGCTACACACATAAACAAAAAAATATATCACAAAATAAAAGCAAACTGCCTTTATTTTGGCAAATAAGGGCCTTTTCTTGTGTGGGTAAAATGATATCTGTCCAGTTCAGCATGTGATTTAAGAAAAAAGTAATCACTATGTATTTGATTGGAGATGAAGTTTATTAGAAATAGCCTGTTACTGCCGAAGCCGGTTTGGCTCAGTGGATAGAGCATCGGCCTGAGGACTCAGGGGTCCTGGGTTTGATTCAGATCGGGGGCATATATCTTGGTTGTGGGCACATCCCCATTGGGGGTCATGCAGGAGGCGGCTGATCAATGTCTCTCTCTCATCGATGTTTCTGATTCTCTATCCCTCTCCCTTCCTCTCTATAAAAAAATCAGTAAAATATATTTTAAAAAAAATAGAAATAGCCTGTTACTTCCTGGTTGGCATGGCTTAGTGGTTGAGTGCTGACTTATGAACCAGGAGGCCATGGTTTGATTCTGGGGCAGCTGATTAATGATTCTCTCCCATCATTGATGTTTTTATCTTTCTTTCTCCCTCTCCTTTCCTCTCTGGAATATTAAAAATATATTTTTTAAAGAATAAAATATTTATTAAAAAAAGTAATAGCCTATTACTGCCTTTGATTTATTTTTCTCAGAAGATACCTCCAAGGAAGAATGAAAACAGACATTTGAAGATTTAATTGGTGTTTTATACATTTGGGATTTTTATTAAAAATACTCTATGAACTCAAAGGTTGTGATGTTTTAATCCATGTAATTATACCTTAGTGTCATAATCAAAAATTTTGCTGTGATGACAAAGCCTATTTTTTGCATCTTTCCATCCTTCATCATCTCTTTTCTACCTAGCTCCTATTTTTAAATCTTCAGCTAAAATCATGTGAAGATGTCCATATAATTTAAAGGACATCAGACAAGGTGTCATAATAGGATGCATTTTTCCTACTTAAGGTAAAGAAGGTAGAAATTTCTGAAACTCTTTTGGCAGTACAAAATTTTAAAATAGTAAGAAATGAAAAACCTCTTGGAAGTCAGCCTTATTTTTCCAGATCTCTAAATAGAAGAGGCTATGCCAGAAGAGGACTTCAGGGGAGGCTGTGGCTAGAGGCACTGGCTGATGCTACCACCCTGTGCCTGAGTTTGGGACACGTAAGGCCACCCCCAATCAGAGACAACATGATTAACTATTGGATGAAATGCCATTAATAATGATCAGCTTCATACCCTTCATCACAAACCTGCAAAGGGATCACTCTTATAGTGTTCCCAGAAATCTTCAAATTCCTTCCGGACCTCCTCATCCATGGTGATCGCTGCAGACTGCTCATTGTTTACTTGGACATAATTGGCTTTCAGGACTATCTCCACCTCGCAGCGCACGTCTCGCTGAAAGGGCTTCCACCGTTGCATTACCACCCCATAAATAGTGAGGTCATCCCCTAGGAAAGAGCACCAAGTGAGTCCCACAGCAGCCCTCTGCATCCTGGGCACTGACACCCATGTCAAAGGACAAAGACATAAACGACTTCCTGACCAGGGTTCAGAGTGCTATCCACTCATCCAGCACTCGCTGGGAAAACAATATGGGTGCAAAAACCCACCAGAGATTGCTAATTTAAAAAAAAAAAAACAGGCACTTGTATCCGTACAACTAAAAGCACAAGTCAGCACTTTATTTTTTCTTAATCTGTCATATTATCATCACACCAAATTATTACAATTCACTGGGAAAATAGTTTACTGGAGGACTTATTCATTATTATTATATTGGGTGAAAGGCTCAGAATCTTAAGCCATAGAGATTCCATTTAAAGAGGTGAGAATTGCAGCCATAAGATTAAACCATAATCAGTTTGCTGTCAGGAAAGGAAAAAATTTTGTGATGACATACTACATTTAGTAATTTATAGATTAATTTTTACTTAACACATTTGTTAACTTTGTATTCACGAACTTTTTTTTTAATGAACAAAGTAATAAATGAATATTCTACATCAAAAAACTTAGAATAAACTATGAAAACCCAAAACACAACCCTGCTTATTCCTTCTTGGTTGGTTCCTTTCCACCTCAGAAAACTCTCTAATTCCTGGTGGACAGGATAGTAAATTTTTACAGATTTTCCTAAGAGGCCCTGGTAGTTTATATACACCTCCAAATACTAACATCTGTGTTTATTATTGCATACAATTCCATACACCAATAACAAATTTGTATGAATGCTTGGCATTCAATATTTTGGCACTGGAAAAGGCAAAATCCTAGTCCCCAAAGATTTCAATCTTACTGCACACAAGATATTGGACATTCTCTAAACCCAATCCTGGTGTTTATATTTTGCACAAAATATTGTCTCTGAACTAATAGGCACATCTTTATCTCCAAAGCTGTGTCAAATATATATTTGCTGATGCAAAATGCCTTAGACTCTAAATTTCAATACGCAATGTGTGATCCAGAGAGCTTTTGATTTTCTGAAGTATACCGTAGAGGCTAAATGCATGGAACCAATGGTAGCAATTCACAGACTAGAAAGCATATTTCTAGCCAAAGGCAATTTTATAAGTAACAAATAGGTGCTTTACACTTGTTTTTAAAAATCTGTTCCAAGCTACTTCCTGGTGGTTGTCAAACACAATTAAGAATAATCATCATTTACTATATTGTCTACCCCGAATTTTGTAGATAAAAATAACTTGGGGCAACTTTATATGAACATCAGAACAATCCTCTACTCTGGTCATTTTATGGGTTATATTTAGGTTGTTCCTAATTGCGTCAAATGAAGTACTTAACTTTTAAATATAGCACATTCTAGTAAGAATCTGACTTCAATAAGTGGTGATAATGTGGAAAATGTAGAGTACTGAAGAATGGCCAAGAACACTGACTCATTAGATTTGGACTCAAAGCCCAGCTCCAACACTCACTGGTTATGTGACCTTCGGCAAGTTACCTGCCAGAAGCCAAATTTAGCAGGTCAGCAGGGCTGAATCACCTGGAGATGGCTGAGGGCATTTCCCCAAACCTAAAAGGATGCGTAAATTGATTGCTTACTGCCAAATAGCTAAGGGCATTTCAATCTACATATTATTGTCTCCTACTGGCCTAACACCTGACAGTTGTAGGCAAATTCCCAAATTTGACAATGGATTCTGTACAAATGCTCCTCTTTGATATGTCTATCTCTACCTTGCCCTAGGACAAATTGTGTTAATAAAAAGCAAGGGGCCTGAGACAAGAAGAACTTAGTTCCTTTAGCTAAGTCTTCTCTGACTCCCTATAAGGCCTTCCAAAATTATGTTTCGTCTCTGGACTCTTATTTAATTTATGCACAGTGCCTTCTCCAGGTTTCTGAACTCTTCTAGATGCTGTATCAAGAACACTGGCAGTTACCTAACTTTGCTGAGCCTATGTCTTGACCTACAAAAAGGGAATACTTATATTTATATCGCAGGACTATAGTGATAATTAAGTCGAATAATGTTTGTAAATTAATACAATATCTAGACATAAAAGTGCTCAATAAGTATTAACTATTATACTAAACCTAACCTTAATTTGTAGAGCAACTGATACCTTTAAAAAGCCCTTCATATATATATGTTTTGAATGGCAGATTTCTGTCATCATCAGAACAATTATGGGGTACATGTGACAGTCCAAGTGAATACTCATTTTAGTTTCCCATGGTAAAAATTATAAACAATGTTATTTGCAGAAAGCTAAATTTCTTACTTCCATATTCCAGTCACTTTGTGCTATTCTGTCTTCTGCAGTATATTTACTACTGCAGCATCCCCATCAGACCCATCTCAGATCTGCTGCCCTGACAGCTTTCGGCACATAACCTCCAACTTTATTACTCTGCAACGTCAGTTTGGGTTCCTAACTAGACTGTAAATTCCCAAAGGGCAAGGATTATGCCAATTATATCTTCTGATATTTACAGAAGTTTATAGGTGTGGATAGGTGAAAACATAGCTGTTGACAGACTGCTTACATATATACTTTTTTATTAGTGACATGTGAAAGAAAAATATCTTAAGGTATTTTCTATGTAGAAAGAATTCAGTTAGATGAAATCTCTATCAAAGAATAATTTCATGTTCAGGGTAACCTCATATAAGCACTATTTTGCTGATCCCGACATTACATATGTGGGTTAAAATCTGTATGAACAAGGTACTCTGACACGGATTTGCCCATTTAGCAGGAAATCCATGATCAAAGCTATTATTTCCTTAGTACACTGTTTTGATAACTATAAACTGTTAATGAATTTGACATAAATTTCAAACTATGAGTTGGTGATTCTTGGATGAATGGAGGAGTCTTTTGATAAAGAATTATTTATGACTCCAGAAAATGAACTCTTTTATTTCCATACAATATTTACTTCATCAGTTTAACATCACATCCGTAAATATTTTCTAAATGAGGCATTTGGAGAAATCTAAGATTAAAAAAAGGGAAATGATGGAATTTCGCTTCATTTCTATCTTTCCTTTAGAGGAGAACTAGAATGTGGAATAAGTGATCAGGTATACCTGTTATTCTCAGCATATCCAATTGTGCTGTTTTTAGAGATGAACGGTATTTTAGAGAAAATGGGAAATATTTAAAGCAGGTAAATTGAAAGGCAACTGCTGATATTCAGCTAAGATTTAGAAATCATTTCCATTTTCTGACCCACCTTCAACTTAAATGTTTAAAAAAGGAGTGGAAATCATTAGGCAATTTTTAGATTAATTGTAATAACAGTTAAGAAAGAGAAAGGATAGGGAGAAACCAAGATGGCGGTATAGGTGAACACCTAAACTGCTGCCTCACAGAACAATTTCAAAACTACAGCTAAAAGACAGAATGGACACCATCCAGAACAATAGGAAAGCTGGCTGAGTGGAAATTCTACAACTAGAAGGAAAAGAGAGAGGCTCACGGAGACTCAGAGGAGCTGCAAAAAGCTGAGATACAGAGACATGCACGTGGAGAAGACGAGTGACAGAGTGCCTGGCTGGCTTCCTCCAGCGGGAGAGAGACAGAAACTCCTGACTCCACTGAACCCCAGTTCCAGGCAAGACTCATACGGGAGGAGTCTGGACTGTCGTGAAAAGGGAGGAGTGCACAAAACTTAGGGGAGCCATGAAAGGCAGAGGTCTGGAGGCACACGTGCAAGTGACTGCTGATTGTGCCACTGGCTTTCTCTAGCAGGAGGAAGACAGAACCTCCCAACTGCACTGAAATCAGTCCTGACTGCACTGAAACCCAGTTTTCGGCAAGATCCTGGAGACCTAGACTCATACTGATCCCTGAGCTGGAAAGGCAAGGATCTGGAGGCATGTGCATGTGCACAGAGAGGGCTGCAGAGATTACCGAGGGACACTGAGACCCTAGGGCCAAGTAAGGCAGGGCTGACAGGAAGCCAAGGCTGTCTGCTCATCCCTGAGACTCTACCCCCTCCAAGCTGAACACAGAGGCTTTTGCAATTTTGCAAGTCTTGTATCATAAGGCTGACTCCAGCATAAAAGTTCTACTGGCATAGACACAGCTGATCCTCACAACCAATTGGCTTGGAGGTCAATTCCCCCCAGTGATACTAACAACAATCAAGACTTAATTACTACAAGGCTGTACACAGAGTCCACAAAGGGCTGCACCAAGGGAGTCCACCTCAGGTAACTGGGGAGGCAGAGCTACTGGGCCATATAAGACACCTAGCACACAAAGCTCCTCTACCAACTCAGGGATGCAGCAAAAATGCAGAGATAAACGAAAGAAATAGAGGAAAACAAACAACTGTTCAAAACCACGGTTATAAGGTTTTTAAAGAATTTCCTAGAAAAAATGGATAAATTTAGCAAGAACCAAGAGGAGATGAAAAAGGTCAAACTAGAAATTAAACACACAATGACTGAAACAAAAAATATTATACAGAAACCTAACAGCAGACTAGAGGAACACAAGAATCAAGTAAAAGATTTGAAATACAAAGAAGCAGAAAACACTCAACTTGGAAAAGCAAGAAGAAAAGAGAATCCAAAAAATGTAAAGATAGTGTAAGGAGCCACTGGGACAACTTCAAGCATACCAACATCGAATTCTGGGAATGCCAGAAGAAGAGAGAGAGCAAGATACTGAAAACCTATTTGAAGAAATAATGACTGGAATCTTCCTCCACCTAGTGAAAGAAATAGACTTACAAGTCCAGGAAGTGAAAGGAACCCCAAACAAAAGAAATCCAAAGAGGACCATACCAAGACACATCATAATTAAAATGCCAAGAGCAAAAGACAAAGAGAGAACATTAAAAGCAGCAAGAGAAAAACAGTTCATTACCTACAAGGGAGCACCCATACAATTGTCAGGTGATTTCTCAACAGAAACTATGCAGGCCCAATGGGAGTGACAAGAAATATTCAAAGTGATGAATAGCAAGAACCTACAACCAAGATTTTACTCTCCCCAGCAAAGCTATCATTCAGAATTGAAGGTCAGATAAAGAGCCTCACAAATAAGAAAAAGCTGAAGGAGTTCATCAACACCAAACCAGTATTATGTGAAATGCTGAAAGATACTCTTTAAGAAGAGGAAGAAGAAAAAGGTAAAAGATAAAAAATTATGAACAACAAATACCTATCTATCAACAAGTGAATCTAAAAATCAAGTGAATTAAAAATCTGATAAACAATAAACTGGTGAATATAATAGAATTAGGGGCATAGAAAGGGAGTGGACTGACAATTCTCAGGGGGAAAGGGGTGACGGTGGTGCAGGGAAAGACTGGACAAACATCATATACCTATGGATGAGGACAATGGGGGGAGGTAAGGGCAGAGGGTGGGGTGGGAGTCAGATGGAGGAGAGCTATGGGGAGAAAAAGAGGAACAAGTGTAATAATCTGAAAAATAAAGATTAAATTTTTAAAAAGTGCAGCCGAAACTGGTTTGGCTCAGTGGATAGAGCGTCGGCCTGCGGACTGAAAGGTCCCGGGTTTGATTCCGGTCAAGGGCATGTATCCTGGTTTCGGGCACATCCCCAGTAGGGAGCATGCAGGAGGCAGCTGATCGATGTCTCTCTCTCATCAATGTTTCTAACTATCCCTCTTCCTTTCTGTAAGAATCAATAAATATATTTTTTTAAAAAGAGAGAGAGAGAGAGAAAGGATAAGCTTTATTTCTCTTCACAGACAATGGTCTGGACAGGCCTGAGAATGCATGCAGATTACAGAAGATGCTGAAGATGCTGGCTTAAGGGGACAGACTTCCATTCTCCTTTTCTTGGGTGGGACACTGGAGCCTTAGAGAAGCTGATGAAAGATTTGTAGCTCTGAGGACAACTTTGTTTGGGACTGAAAGTCTACAAATTCAAAACTCTCAAGCTCTATAGTAAAGTCTTCTGTCAGTACGGAAAGATGACAGTGAGGAAGAAGAATGGATGAGGATACCTGTTTTGATATATGGAAAACATCAAATACAGTACTTTGTTTAGACAAAGTTTTTGATTAAAACTTTAAGATGATCACTTTGAAGGCAGTCTGCTTCTGTCTGTGATCTGTATGTACCCTTTGTTGACCACCAGTGCCATGTAAATTTTAACCCCTACCCTCTACCAACAGCTGAAGAAAGCAACCCTTAATCTCTCATTATCAAGCTATCACCAACACATCCATTTAAAAAAACATACCAGATTTTATTAAGAATATCACTTATGATATTTAAATGTGGTTCCTGCAAAAGACAGAATAGTATTTACTGTTTTGGTGGTATTGCTGATTTACAAAACCTGCTAATATCTTAATCTTTCAAATAAAACTCTTCCCTACCATTTTCTTTGTAAAAACAAAAATTTGAAAGTCAATACAGAACACCTCCATTCTATAGCGGGGGGCTGAGATTAGTCCTCGCCTTTCCAGAAGTACTTTTTAAGTTTGCTTCTTCCCAGGCGCCCCAGTGAGAAGAGTAAGAAGACACAAGGTGAGTTGTGAGGGGCAAAAGAGAGTTTAGGAATTGTCTGGCTTAGAGATCAAAGTAGAACTAAGAATGACATCACAACAACCAGGCTTTGGGACTTTTTTTTTGATTTTCAGAACAGCTCTGAGGCTCAGAGTCTGTAATTTGCCTGGAACACTGTAGATCTCTGGATCATGAGGCCTAAATAGCTAACAAGATACTGCACGTCCTCTGCTTACACTCACCATCACCCAAGGCCCATGCTGGACACTTCTGAGTCAAGTCTACCTTCTGCACCTCCAGCTCACTGAAACCCAACAGCTCTTCTGCAATTTCAATTCCATTTCTATATGACAATCTTCCAACAAAGAGAAGTTGGTTGCCATCTCTTTCCCGAGGCTTACCCATGCTAACCACCCACAGTTCTTTCAGATTGATTCAAGTTCCTTCCCAATTCAGGCAATTGGCTAGTGGAAATGCTGAGGACCCTTGGAGGACAGAAGACCAGCACAGAGCAGAGAAAAACACCTCCTTTCTTCTGAGCCATTAAGGCTCAGCAGCATTTGACAGAGTCACAGCTACTGATGCCTATCCCTCCTTATTTCTGTTCTTATCTAGTTGCAGACTAAAACCAACATTTTTAAAGCTGCTCCTGTGAAGCTATGAGACACTGAAGAGGTCCACAGATCTGGGTTCGCATTCCAGTTGTCACTTAACTTTCCAAGGGACCTTACGCAAGTCGGGGTCTTCATGTATAAAACAAGCAGCTGGACTGTCCTGCTGTCCTGTTTTCCTGCTGTCCTGTCCCACCTCCATGCAATCTCTGTTCTCAAGGTAGGCAATTAAGTCTCCGCACTCACTCTTGGGAAAATAAAAAGTGGTTTTTCCATGTCAATATGTTAGGACCTCCTATGTAAGTTAAAAAAGTTAATTCTTACCAGATTTGCAAGTGTCTACTAAGTCATCTTCCAGGATAACCTTCATGGATCGTGGAATACTTCCAACAGCTAGCCTTTGAACCTAACAAAGAAAAGAAAACAGATACTGAATATGCTTAAATATATGCTAAATATTCTGAAGCCTACCAGTTCTTGAAATTACCATTTATATTTCTCTGGTATTGTAATACTATCTAATTATGACAGGGATTTACAGACTTTTCTTATAAATTGTGCATACTATTAGTTTAAGAATTCACTATAACTAAACTAAAATAAAAACACCAATATCTGGAAAACATCTGCAAATATAATCTACATTGTGGATAGTCAAAATAATTCCAACTACTAAACATAATAATAAAGTTATATACCCAAAATAAAGAGGCAGTTCTTTCCTGATTTCTAGTCATAAGACCTGGAACAAATCACTCAGTTCCTTGATTATTCCTTAGAAACAAGACCCTGGTTTTAATCTACAGGAGCAAGTACCCAGTAAAAAGACTGAATCTCCCAGGCTCCCTTGCATCTAGGTGTGGTCATATTTCTAAGTTCTAGCCAATGAGATGTAAGTAGACATGTTATAGGAGATTTTGAAGGAGACTACTTAACTGGACACTTGGGTTACATGGCCTGTGGTTTTGCCTATATTCCTTTGTCTGTTCTCTGACTAGAATACAGATGTGATTGAAACTGCCATTCTGGGATATAGACAACCATAAAAATAGAAACTGAGGAAAGAATGGTGTAGAAAGATATAAGTCTAAATTCCTGACACTGAGTAAGCCTTTGTGTTTAAGTGGCAAGTAAAATAAAAATCAGGTTTGCTCTCATGTATGAAAGAGTGGTTAAATGTACTTCATTAGGCATAGCAAATAAAAATTAGGCCTAAATGCTAAATCTGGCCCACTCCAATATTTAATAACCAATTAAACCCATTTAATTTTCTCCTATCCCTTAGTGAAGAACACCCAGTTTAAACTTCTTAAATATTCACTTAATTTTAATATAATTATTCATTCCACACTCTTCTTGCCAATGCTCTACATAGAAAGATGTTTACTAGTATATCATGGTCTCTGTAGACCATGATATACTAGTAAACATGTTGCACATATATCAGAATCTTTAGAGACTATATTCTGATATATGTGCAACAGTTTTACACTTGATCTTCCATAAAATAATGACATGTTTCATTTGTAATCCGTTTTGTGTTCCCCAGTGCTGGCAATTTGCCTATAGCTGAATAATACTTCTACAAATTTGTCATTTTATCATTGATTTGCTCATTTACCTGTTCCTGAATTTTGATTTCCTGATAATCTCTACACTTGGTGGGAGATGAAGACAAGTCAGAGAGGCAAGTGAATTTTGAAGAATCACAGCTCTCCAAGCTGGGACATGAAGAGGGCCGGCAGAAGGTGTAATACTGCTCAAAGTCCGCCTTAACCACAAACACATGCTTGCATTTGTTACACATGTAATCCCGCTCAAACTCCAGGATCTTCACCAGACTCGTTCGAATCACTGTCCCAGTGACAGATAAAAAGTGTCCCACATCCTTCGTTTTAGGGATGTGCTCCCTCACCAGCTCAGGACAAACTGGCAAACCTGAAGAAGAAGAAGAAGAAACTACATCAACCTTCGCATATGACTCCATGGAATATACTTTTCTCCTATTTCCTAAAGAAGAAAGTATAATTTCAGGGGGGAAAAAAAACTCTATTTTACTTAAGAAAAAAAATCAGATGGAGTCAAGAAAATAGAAAAGAATTCTATCAAGTAATAATTATCAGTGGACTCACTTTAAAAGTACATATCTAGATGATATAATAACCAGGATTAAAAAAGGATTTATTCCCTTAAGAGGCTATCTCAATAGGATCTAAATACAGTATATAATTATAACCACATTCAACAAAGAATCTACTGCTACCAGTCACACATAAAATCAATGTGTTACTTTTTGAGTAAACCACAATGCGAAGTGATAAAAGAGATGGTAGCAAAACGACCAGATGCCACAGTGCTAGAAGGCCACTGCTTTTTCAGTTAGGTTCAGGATTCATTAATATGGAAGTCTGACAGTGTTTCCAACCCTTGAACTGCCTAGAGGTTTACCCACAGAATCGCTCTATCTTTTAAAAACCTTGTGATTTTCATCATTAGTAAAAAAGCAACTTGATAAGTGTAAAATGTCAAAGAAAATTTTTATGTGGAAATGCCTTTTCTCATGTTTGGCTAATGCATCTTTGGAGTAGAGTAATGCTGGCTGTGATAGTCAAAGGCTGCCTTCTCATAGGTTTATCAAGGTAGCATTTGTCACATTGGTTCATGTCACATGGACCATTGCGTGGGCCTCAGAATTTACTAGCTCTGAAACCTGGTAAGTATGCACACAGAAGGCAGATCTATCAAATTTTCCAAGCCCATGAGAAATAATCATAACAAGTCTGATTATCCTTTTAAGTTTCTATGGTCAGCACATTTTCTCCCTGAGAATATATCTACTCTGAAAGCTGAATATAATAATAATCAGAAAGTCGTTTGGGAAGCATGGGATTTTTTTTTTTAAAGCAAATTAGTCAAATGAGCTGAATGCTTAAGGTACCAGATTACATTAGTTTAGTGTTGCAGGTTACAAGTCCACAGATACTCGAAATTTCTATTGCTTGCCAAGACTTGCTTCCATATACTGTGTATTATACAAATATGGTGGGCACTGCCATTTGCCACTATGACTTCTTTTTCTGTGTTTCCAAGACTGACTTGCCCACTCTCTAATGAAAATATGCTGTATTTATCTGAACGTAGATTGTATCATATTTTGCCAATGAGGATTCATACTTTTGCTTAGGATAATTTTTGTATATCTCTGCTCTGTTCTGTGTTGCCTTTACAATTTAACTCTCAGAAAACAAACTTATTTCCAAATTTCTGTGGAATGCTTTATGAAAACCCCCTGGTGCTATATCAACTGCACAATAAAAATATTTCTAAATACAAGTAACAATTATTTTTAACATTGTATATTTAATATGTGTTAAGGTTGCTCAAAAATCTTCCAAGGAGAATAAGATGGCAATAAAATTCTGAAATGATTCACCTGATATCCTGGCATGAAGATTCTGCTTCATGGAGACACCCTCAGGCTGAGAAAGGGACTCAAGAATGGTCATGGCTGATCTCCTCAGTGAATTATCAAAAACAGTTAGTACTTCATTGGGGAATGCATTGAAATACTCCCCAATTTCCATGTTGGTCTCAAAAAGGGTCATGGCATTAACCACAACTGGGTAATGAGCATCTTCATCTCCTTCCTTCAGGATTAAAAGAATTTCGTTCTTATGGTATTCTGAAACATATGACTCAAATACTTGACCAACCAGTGCAATTTGATCACTATTCATCTTGAATGTAGGTAACTAAAGAAAAAAAGAAAGAACTGTATTATAACTTTGTTGCTAGACTTACACACAAATTAACAAAAAATGTTTGGTTCTAAATCATCCTGACTCTAGGTTGCACTATAATCTCAAAATACTAACTGAATTTACATTTTAATTAGATCTAAATTATCTGTTATTTGGTAAATGTATCATTTTTAAGAGGGTAAAGAAATATGTTGTTACTGATTATCAACTCCAAAATGGTCCAATGTCTTTCCCATTTCTTTTCCCAAAACTTCTTAACTCTAGATTATGTAAACTGTCCTTGCCTTTCCTTTAATTTCCACACATACACTTGTTCTCAAGTATAAAATCTTAAATAACAGTCTTTTGGCTAAAGTTTCTCCTGGAAGAGTTCTTTCCAAGCATCCTGTTTCTGGGTTTTATTCATATAAAGAACATCTCTCTCTCCTTCTGTCTCTGTAATTAAACACACACAGACACACTCATGCATGCATGTATATTCTGCTACATAAACTGAACATATACTACTATTCAGATTGATCACCAGTTATGACTTGAATAATTAGACTGACTTTAGAAATTTTAATTTAGAAGTGAATTTATTTCCTATTTTCTCTTTCTGATCCAGGAAAACTATTGGCTTCAGCAAAAAAACAGCCATCAAGAGTGTAAAAAAAAAAAACCTTAACAACTAGATAAATAAGTACTGTATATTTTATTACATCAT
>PVJN01035673.1:0-21943 GCA_004026805.1 Lasiurus borealis | reverse complement strand
TGCCGGCCTGGTTGTAAGCAGCCATCTTGTGAGGGTGTGAGGGTCAATTTGCATATCACATCTTTATTATAGAGGATGTTACCCCACAAATTTAATTTAAAAAGCAGCTCTGGCTCTGCTCTTACTGCCTTGGCTGCTTGGGGGTGGGAGCCCTCCTGACCTGATAATGGTCCTGCCTGGGGAGCAGGCGGGCAGACACCCAGGCCGAAGGCAGCAGCCACAGGCGCCTCCCGGGCTGAGAGGGAAGGGGAGTCTCTTCTCTATCTTCTGGAAGCCTCCTCCCAGCCTGGCAGCGCAGAGCCCGTCCAGGGGGTGAAGGTGGGCCCCCAGCAGGGACAGTACTGGCCTGACCTGGCAGTTCTGCCCCCCTCTCTCCTGTGAAGAGCTGGCAAGACTGTGGGTATGGAGAGGGTCCGCCACGGCCCTGTGGGAGAGGCTCTGGAGCCTGCTTTTACAGAAAGGAAAACTGAGGCACGGAGAACGATTAATTTCCTGGATGCTGCAGAAAGGACCTCTGCTTTCTGCTTTGCTGGGCTGCTGCGCGTACCGCACCTCTCCTGCCCGGTGGGGCTCTGTGCGGTATGTGAGCTTCTCCCTGTGTGGTGGGGGTTAGGCCCAGAGAGGATCTGTATGCCCCCCAACCATGCGCCTCACCCTGGGCCTGCGTCTGCCTTGGCAGCAAAGTGAGATGCAGCCAGAGGGGCTCGGTGGCCCGGACCCTGCCCTTGCCGAAGAGACGCCAGTGTCCGGCCCAGGTCCTGCCCCTGCTCCCCCAGTTTGGCTCCTCTCTGGGCTCCAAGGCGAGCGCACCTGAGCCTCTGCCCCCCGTCTGCATGCACAGGCCCCAGGGCCTCAGCTTGAAGGGGCTCTGGTCCAGTCTAACTCCCGCGGTAGGAAACCCGAGGCCCAGAGAAGGTGGGGCACTTGCCTAAGGGTCACACAGCGCACTGGACCCGGCACAAAACCCTAGGGTCCCAGTCCTGACCCCCAGGATGGGCCTGAGAGGCCGCTGTCCCATCCACGAGGCAGCACAGCACAGAGGTTAACGGTGTGGTCTCTGCAGCTGCATATCTAATCGGCTTCTGACACTCACTTGCTGTGTGTCCTTGGGGAAGTCACTTAACCCCTCTGTGTTTCAATCTTCCCACGTAAACAGTGGAGACAGTGACAGATCCCAGGAATTAAATTAGTTAATGCTCACCAAGTGCCCAGACTGGGCACAGAGTGGAGGCCTGGCGGGGGTGGCGCTACTGGAGTGAATATGCCACTCTGTCTGGGATCCCAGGACACCTGGTCCATTCGGGGCCCTGCAGGGGTGACCCCTGACCCTGAGCCTTCTTTGCATCCTGGCCAAGGGGGGACTCTGCAGCAGTGGGAGGTAGGTGAGCCCCATCAGGGTCCCGAGGAAAAGTCTGTCCGGCCCTAACCCCTCTATGCCACCCCACCACAGAGGATCCGGGGAGACCAGCCTCTGCCCCTGGGCAGCTCGAGGCTGGCACTGCCCATGTGCCTGGGGCGGGGCTGAGTACAGACAGCCACAGGTGCCCTCAGGTCTCCTAGGTGCGTGACCTCAGCTGGGACCTGTAGGTTCCCTGGGCTCAGCTGGCGAGAGCTGCCTCAGCAGTGGGCTCACTCTGGTCCCCGCTGTGGATCAGAATGGAATGATGCTCCCTGCTCAAGAAGGGGGGTTTGGGGGAGCAAGGGTCCTTCTGGAATGTCTGGTACCCTCCCTCCTGGGCTCCTTGGCTGGTCAGTGCTGCCTTGAAACCTAAGGGGCCAGAGGTGCCTGGTTCCTCACCCCCGGGACCCCAGAGGTCTCGCTGGCATTGCCTGGCACCCCAAACATAGCCCAGCTCGAGGCTGACCTTTTGGATCTGAGCCCAGGAAGTGAGTGCTGTCCACCGACAGGAGCCCCGCTCTCAAAGCGAAAGACCCCAAACAGGGACCCCAGGATGAGGCCGCAGGGCTGCAGCCCAGGAAACGGGCCGGCAAGGTGGGCCTGGCCTGGTGTGTGCCCCTTGGCGTTCACGTGGGCTCTAGGCTCTGACAGGGCCTGCCCAGGTGGCCTCTGTCCCCTCCTGCACCCCCCCTCCCCCAGTCCGCCCCAGGGTGGTGGGGAAGTGTCTGCCCTCAGGACCCCCGAGGCTCCTGCCCCCCAGCCCCTCCCAGCCCAGTAGCCCCAGGAAACCGGAGCTGGCTGGCTGTCGAGCAGCCAATCCCAACACTGGGAGGAAATGTTTATTTTCTTCTCCAAATTGCCCCAGCTGCTGCGTGGCGGCTGAATGAGCCCTTTGAGCTGTTAGAAGCCCCCATTGTGGGCGGCCACGGCTGGGGGGGGGGGACCCTGGGGCTGGGGTACGAAGGGGATGGGGCCTCGGCACTGCTTGCCAGTGACCAAAGCCGGGGGTCAAAGCTATTAACGGGCACCAAGAGAAGTGATGCTGGGGTGTCTTGAGGGGATCCCCCGGGATGGAGTCTGAAGGCAGAGGCTGGCCCCACCAGCAGGGGAGGGCCCCAAACCCAGCCCTGCCAGCACCCCTCTGAGGCAGGTACCTCCTTCTTCCCATTGTGCAGGTGAGAAGACTGAGCTCAGAGAAGTGAAGGGACTAGCCTAGAGACACACAGCCCGGGCCCGGCACAGGCCCATCTGCTTGCAGAGTTCATACTCCTTCCCCGTCCTGGCTGTCCAGGGCCCTCCCGCTCACACCACAGGGGCCAGGCCTGGGAGAGGGCGCCTGGCGGGGCTGGAGGGCCACGGGCAGCCTGAGCCCAGAGCTGTGGGTGCTCAGGGAGGGCTGGGAGCCCTGCCCAGGGTGCAGCAGCAGGGGGAGGACCGGGTCAGCTGCGTCCACACGGCCTCCCCTCCCCCCCGCCCTCAGAGTGGAGGCAGGGCCTCTACCTGCTGCCTGGCTAGACCCGGCCCTGGGGGGGTGGACAGAGGACGGGGAGCCTCAGGCACCGATTCCCCAGCCACGTCCACGCAACTGGGGGAGGGAGGGGGGCTCTCCTTCCATAGGAGCTGCTGCGCAGGAAGGCCCTGTTCACCCCACCTGCTGGATTCCGGGGCTCCCTGGCTGGGCCCCAGCTCTGCCCCTGGCAGGGTAAGGCCTGGAGTGTTAGGCTACTGCCCCCGACACACACTGGCCTGAGGGGGACAGGGGCACAGTTTCCGGGCCGGGGTGGGCAGGAGCCTGAGTGCAGAGCACCTCCCTCTGCCTCTGGAGGTCAGGCCTCCGCCCGCAGCGCCACACCCGCCCTTCCTTCCCCGGCCCCGAGCGGCCCAGCATCTCCAACTCTCGAGCCCAGAGGCTGGGAGCAGCTGGACCTGGGCCCGCCCCACCTCCCCACGGCCCGGCTTCTCAGGCCAGAGGAGAGGGCCTTCTCTTTATGCTACGGGACTACGTCTGCCACCGTCACCAGTGGGTTCTAACCAGGCCCCGGAGGCCCGAGAAAGAAGGACAGCCTAGTGCACGGCGACAGCCCGCCTCCTGCCTCTGCTCCGCTCTGCGCTGCCTGCAGCTGTGCTCACAGCCGCTGAGCCCGGGCCGGGCGGACCGAGCCTGGAGAGGAGTGACAGTCGCCATCCAGGCATTTACTGAGCACTTGCTCTGTGCCCGGCACCATCTCTATGAAGGCCTGCCTGAGCTCTAGCTCTGATGGCGCCTGCTGTATCCAACAGGCGATGGGGGTACAGGCCCTTTAAAAAAAACAACATTCTATTCATTTTTTACAGAGAGGAAGGGAGAAGGATAGAGAGTTAGAAACATCAGTGAGAGAGAAACATTGATCAGCTGCACACCTCCTACTGGGGAGATGCCCACAACCAAGGTACAGGCCCTTGACCGGAATCAAACCTGGGACCCTTAAGTCCACAGGCCGATGCTCCATCCACTGAGCCAAACTGGTTTTGGTGATACAGGCCCTTTTTGGGGCCTCGGCCCAGAGGCCTTTCTCCCCTGTTTGGTAGGGGGACCCCGGCCACGCAACCTTTCCTAGGAGATGCTGTGTGTCTCTCCGGGGCTGCCACACCCTTTACAGGTTACGAACTCTGAGGGCAGTAACAGCCCTTGAACGTCACCCCAGCCTGGGCAGAGGCACTCGCCCCGCCAATGAGAAAGCCAAAGCTTGGAGGGAGGTGTCTTCAGCAGGGACACGCCCACCACAGGTGCCTTGGACAAGCCACACCCCAATTTCAATGGGTGCACTAGGAGATTAGCCCCATTGGCGGGTGACAATAAAAGCTGGCTGTGCGAATGAAGGGCAGGCCTCAGCCAGAGCATCACACACAGTGAATGGCTTCCGGGGGGGCTTTTGGCCTGGAGCCCCAGGACCACGTCCAGGTCCTGGCCCACCCCCCCTCTCCCCCCACCGCTGTGCCGTACCTTGGATGGGGGTCTGGGCCTGGCTGTTGAAGTGGCTTGTGGTGCTGAGCGAGCCGCGGGGGCTGGGCATGCTCGGTGTCACCCGCATGCGCACCCGTTCCAGGTCCCCGAAGCGGTCGGGGAACGCCTTGGTCTGGTCCTCCAGCTTCTGCCGGTGCCCTGCGGAGAAGGGGGGGCCGTCAGCAGCTGGGTCCCAAGAGCCCCAGGAGACAGCAGTGCCTCCTCCCCCACCGGGATGTTCTCCCCCAGGTCTAAGCTCGGGCTTCTGCACAGAGACCCTCCGTCACCAGCCACCTCTCCCCAGGTTTCTCTGCCGACTCTGTGACAGAAAATGGCCCGGCGTGGCCACAATGACCCACCCCTGCCTTCTTGAGCAGAGATACCCATTCTCAACAGCACACTGTTTGGCCGAAGGGGAAACCGAGGCCACGGGCATGGGCAAGTGACGCCAGCAGGCTCCGATGGGGGATCAGAAGAGAACCTCGGAGCGCTGCCATCTCCTGCCTCCCAGCGCCCCAGGCCCCACCCCGCCCCTGGGAGGCAGCCCTCAAAGGAGACTATCACTCCATCCCGCCCTGAGTCACTTGAGACCCACAGGCAGGGCCTCCAACAGAAGGAAATGATGGCCAGGAACGGAGCAGAGGCCGTGGGTGCTTCACCGAGGGCTGGCCTCCACCTCTGACCGGAGGAGGGGACAGGGCCCAGGGCACTGGCCTGGGCACTGCACCTGGAGGAGCTGCCAGCGTCCCGTCACCTTCTGCCACAGCCCCTGCGGCACAGGAGGAGCCAGCCTCTGCTCCCAGGCCCCGGGCTGCAGGCTCGAGGTGGCCACGCCCTGCTTCACGCGACTGAAGAGCCTCCCTCAGGGTCCTCGGAAGACATGGAGCTCACGGGCACCACACGACCACACACACACACACACACACACACACACACACACACACCACTCTTCCATGACTCACTTTACATTTCACAGGCAGCCCACGAGCATCTACAAAAACAAAAGCACTGCAGACCGGGCTGTGGCTCCTGGGAGCCTTCCCAACCCCCATCCCCGAAGTCCTGTGTGGGGTCTCTCCTTCCAGCCTCCCACGTCACACACACAGAAACGCTCATGGAACACTCCCAAAGGGGCCCCGCCTGGCTGTCCTGTAATTGCCTTTCTGTAATTAGCGCACCTGGAGGCCGCCTCAGTCCTCTCACCTGTAAAATGGGGGGGATAAGCCAGCCCCAAGAAAGCAGCAGACTTCCCCCAAGGAGTGGAGGCGGACTGCCCGCTCTGCCAGGGGAGTCCCTGGCTCCCTCGCTCCCGTTCACTGGGCGCTGAGTTTGCTCAGTCCATCTTCTCGGGGGGACACTCGGGCTGTTTCCCAATTTCCTGCATTATCCCTCGCGTGCGAGACTCCCAGGCACGTCCCTGCTCACAGCGAGTTTCGGGGGTTTGTCCAGCCCAAAGGAGGCTGGCCCGTCCTGCTCCAGCGACCCCCGCAGGGTGTGTATGTGGGGGGGGGCAGATAGGCCAGTGCCCTTTCCCCTTTCACAGGAAGAGAAACTGTGGCTCAGAGAGGGCACAGAGCGAGGTGGGGGCCCGGAGGCCCGGGACCCAAGACCCCTTGGAAAAGAATGCGGGAGGACCCCAGGGAGAGGGCAAGGCCTGCCGGAGTTCTTGGGTCTGCAGTGATGTGCGGAACTTTCTAGACAGGGAGAGGAGAAGAGAGAAGTAGGTGGGAGTTAAGACAGAATCCTCGTCGCCCTTCCTGAGGCCTGGACAGGGCATCTTTGGGGAAAAGTGTGGACCACCACCGGGATGAGGGTTTTCAAAATGGGGGCGCAGTGGGTTCCGGCACCCCAGACCCCACACTCTCTACACACCCCTGCCACCCGCTCACAGGGGCCTCCGAGAGCCCTCAGAGGCCTGGGAGCCACGCTGGGCTCAGCAAGACACCGAGAGCCAGGGACCCCATGTCCTCCTCCTCCGAGGCCCAGGCCCGGGCCCAGCGGCCACTCAGCAGCTGGAAGGAAACCACGAGGCCTCCAGGCAGCGCCCGGGCTGCCTCCTAGGACCCTTGGTGACAACGGGACCATATGGGCTGGGGGTGAGCTCAGCGGGTGTGAGGGCCGATGGGGGCTGGCAAGTCAAGTGACTGAGGCACATGGGATGGTTGGGGACAGGGGCAGACCAAAGGGGCTGTGCCTTGTAAGGGGGTAGTTACCGTCGAGGACAGCTGACTGGGCTCTGACAGGGGTCGGGAGGAGGGGGTATATGGCTCAGGGTTGCCAGAGCTCCCGAAACCATAAACCTGCTTTTATAAGAAGTCTCCCGTATTTTATATGTTGACAATTAATCCAAATCCCGAACAAAAAACAACCAAACAAACAAACAAATAAAAAAAAGCGCCCAACTGATCACTTTGTAGGACGTGTCCTGCTGGGGCTGCCCGTTTGTGCTCCAAGTTCCCCACTTCATCATGTGGCCTGTCGACAGGCTCAGCCCCTGAGAACTGGTTACTGGGTCCCAGGGGGTGCCGGCAGGCTCGGCCTCAGGCCTGGGGACAGAAACACTGCTCCTGCTGCGGAGGCCACGGAAGACGGCAGCCGCAGAGTGGACACCCGGGGGACGGATGGACTCAGAACCATCTCCAGAAGGGAGCGGCAGATGGGGGTACCTGGAGGCCGCAGGCTGACCCCACAGCAGTTGGGTGCAAAGGATCAGGGTGTCTTAGGGGCTCCACAAAAGCTGGTGCAAAACCTCAGGCCTTGCTATGCTCCTCACGGCGAATGAAGGCCCCCCGCTTCTGAGTCACACTGTGCACCAGGTGTTACAGCTACCCCACGGGAGGAGGGCGGGATTCACAGCCGGCCGGGGTTCAAGGACGGGCCCTGATGCTTGCAGGCTGGTGGCCTCACTGAAGTCACATCCCTTTCCCCCACCCCAAGCTGCAGGCCCCCCTCATGGCACCCCCACCGGCTGTGGCGCTGGCCAAACGGGTTCTGTGCACGCTCTCACCCACTCGGGTCCCTGCCCCGCTCACTCCAGGGGAGGCAGGGTGATCCCCGCACGTTAGACCCTGGTAAGTCCTGTCTCCTTGTGTCTGGGACACAAAGCCGAACAGCAGAGCCAGCACTGTCACCCTGAACCAAGAACTCCAGGTGTTCTTTCTCCTGACACGTTCCTCTCTGCCCCCATTGTACAGATGGGGCCGCTGGCACCTCGCGGTGAGACCTCCGCTCAGGGCGTGGTCTGGGACAGAATCCGGAACTCTGCCCCCGAGCACATGCTCCCACATGCGTGCCCTGCCTTCCCACCGGGCAGACTTCCTGGAGGAGGGGTGAGCAGCAGCTGGGAACTGCCTCCTTGCTGCTGCTGCAGGCGGCAGGCGGCAGGGAGGGGCCCCGGGCAGCCACGGCGGCTCCACAGGGCCGGGGTGCCGGCGAGTCTCAGCGCCACGGGGCCCGGCCTCCTGTCGGGAGCAGAAGGAGCTTCCTGTGCCCCAGGGACGGAGATGGGGCTGCAGAACAGCCCTCTTTCATGTGGCTGCTCGCAGCGGCAGCGGGCGCGGCTCTCGCGGTGCCTCCGTTTCCCCTGCACAGGCTGCGCACACAGCCCCGCTGGCTCGGGAAGTGTCTGGCTTACGATTGCGGGAACCGGCCGCTGGCCAGACTGGGACCCCAGAACGGAGAAGGCAGGGCTGCTTGCTCCAGGGCCCACCTACCACCCCCTCCTGCTGCTGCCAGGGTTTCTCGAGCCTTCTCTGCCTCACACTCCAGAGCCACGGGGCAGGCACAGCCCGGCCAGGAACGCTTTCCTGTCTTTGGGGCTCAGCCTAGGAGCTTCTCCTCCAGGAAGCCCCGTCCTCCCGGCAAGGAGCCCCAGCCCCCCTCTCCGCCCCCATCTGCTGGCCAGCAGGAGCCAGCACTGGAAGGCAAGAGCAGCCGCGTTTACTGGGTGCTGGCCCACTCCCGTGTCTGAGCAGGTGACACTGCATCGTCCCACCTGGGAGGTCCTCCCCTGTCCTATGTAAGGTGAGGCACAGCCTGGAGAGGGTCCCCCGGGAGGCAACTCCACCTTCTCTTCCCGGAGCCCATCCTGCAGGAGGGGAGCCTGGGCGGTGGGACCAGGGCTCCAGGCACGGTAGGAGGCCCAGCCCAGGCTCAGGCCGGAGGGGTTCTCTGCAGGCCCGGGAGGCGGGGCTTGGGGAGAAGATGACAGCGTCAGTGACTCTCACAGGAGCCCCGCCCTGCTCTGGAGCTCAGCGTGGACATGTCTACTCCCATCACGCCCTGCTCTATCCCTCCTAGTCCCCTTTCTCCTCTGGGACTCATTTTCCACACCTGTAAAATGGCTATCATATGGCCAACTCCTGAGAGGGAGGAGGAGCTGAGGACAGAGCCCTGTACTGAGGAGCAGAGCACTTTGTGGGGGGACAGGGAGCACGTTGGCGCCCAGGACCTGGCTCAGGCTGCCCGTCTGCCCCCCAAAGCTGGGCTCAAACCAATGGTAGCCCCTGCAGCGTCTCCCAGCCGGTGGTGCTGCTGTGCGAGACTGCTACGGTCACCCCATTTTGCAGATGGGAAAGTGGAGGCACGTGGTCAAGGTCAAACCTAGAAAGGTCAGCACATTGCAGGTAACTTGGCTGCTAAGGTCTTGGGAGGCCAAGCCCTCCTAGAGGGGAGAGCTGGGTTGCCTGGCATTGAGGTGTGACCGGAAGGAGGCCAGCTCAGGGTCCCGTCCAGCCGCGTGGAGGGGGCCAGGCGGCCAGCTCAGGCAGAGGGCGGCGAGCAGAGGAGCGGGGCGGGGCCGCAGGGACGGGGTCATCTGTGGGGAACAACGCGGGCACCCAGATGAAGCCACTCGGCTGCCTGGCCAGGCTCTGGTGCGGCCACAACCCAGACACAGCAGCCACTGTCTGCCCAGCTGAAGGGTGGGGCACCCCGGCCCCAGGCCCGCTCTGCGGCCTGTCAGGAGATTTACACCCGACTCTTAACAACCGCATGGAATCACAGGCGGGTGCTGGGCCCCGGGTGGTCTGCCGTGAATCGGCCCCCTGTGAGCAGATGAAAGCCGGTCGGTGGCTGGCGGGGGGCCAGCGGGCAGGGAGGCAAGCTTCTCCTTCCCAGGCCTGCAACTGGCGTTTCCAGCGGCCTGGGCTTGATTAGGGAGCCAGGGAGGTCCAAGGTTAACCCCTTCCCTTCTGCTGGGCGCACTCCCCTGGGGATCGTGGGGTCTAGGGAGCTGGGCCCAGGAGCAGTTGGCTCTCCTCAGTGGGGACATCCCTCTGCCCCCCCACACCTGGAGCTGAGGACAGAGCCAGCCGCTCTAGCTGCAGGCTGCGGGTGCTTTTCCTGCCTCCAGCAGCCACAGGGGCTGCTCAGACATCACCCCTTCAGGAGGTCTCCCCGCCCCCCAGCCCTGCCGTGTCTCCTCCCCTACAGGCTGCCCGCTCACCCCAGATTTCCGTTATATTATCTGAAATTACATCAGCTCATCATTTGCTTACTTCACTGATTCCATAGTATTTATCAAGCACCTACTAAGTGTTCGTGTCTGCATTCCGGGGCCTGAAGAAGCAGAGGACACATCCTCCCCCGGTGGAACGTATGTACGAATGGGGAGATGAGAAAGAAAGAAAGAAAAGAGATGAGTGAACTACACAGCATCTTAGAAGGTGCTTGAGGTCAAGTGAAAGCTGGGAGCTATAAAGGGATTTGGGGGGTCGCTGTGCCTGTGATGTGAAACAGGGTGATCAGCAAAGGGCTCACTGCAAAGTTCGAGGAAAGACTTCAGGGAGGGAAGGAGTGAGCCATGGATCTGGGGGTGCCTGGGGCAGGGTGGGGTTCCAGGTAGATGGAATAGCAGTGCAAAGGCCCCGAGGCAGGAGTATGGCTGCCCCCTTCAAAGACCGGCCAGGAGGCCAGGGTGGGGAGATGAGGAGGAAGGCGTCTGAGAGGAAGACAGAGGAATATCGGGCACAGATCAGGTGGGGCCTTGTTGCCATGGTGATAACAGACCTGTTTACCATCTCTCCCCCTCCCTGTGTGTGAGACCCTTCTGCTGGGCTCACTGCGTGTCCGGCTTCTAGAACAGCGCCTGCCCCATGGCAGGTGCCTAGGAAAGTATTTGTTGAAATCCTCCCATGTACATTTTTGGGAAGGGCCTCCAGGCAAGATGCCAGGGCTGCCCCCTCTCGGCCTGGGGCAGGATTACGAACCTGGGCCCGACCCTTTCAGGGACCAGCACCTGCTAAGCCTGGGAGACGTGGAGCGCCCAGTCCCCACACTGTGGTCCCCACACTGTGGTCCACGGCAGAGTCGCCAGGCGCTGTCCTGCCTCCTGCCCAGATCCTGGATCCCGCTCCGCCACCTGCTTTGTAACGAGCCCCCGGTGACTGTGAGGGACACCAGTACCGAGAACCTCAGACACCGAGGCCACACAGGCAGGAAGCCACCAAGCCAGCCTCCAAACCCGGCGGCCACCTGGCTGCAGATGGGGCACGCTCTGCAGGGCACCGGAGGGGAACGCCGCGGCCACAGAACCCACAGCAGCCTCCGAGGGCTGCAGGCGCCACTCCGTGCCTCCCTGGACCGGCTCCGACGCCCGTCCCACTCACAAAGGCTCGGTCCTCCCACGGGGTCACACAGGAGGAGAGAGGCCCCGGGAAGAAAATCCTGACGTCAACCCCGAGGGTTCCCGAGCGCTTCCTGCAGGAGGGCAGCTGCCAGCTGGACGGATGCCCACAAGAAGTCCCCACAGGAGGTGCTAACATGGTTCCCATTTTACAGAAGCTCACCCTTGAGCAAGTGGCTTTACTGCTTGGCCTGTCTCTTCCTAGGGCCGTTAAGGGTCAGTTAACCGAGGCTTTGCACAGGGCCTGGCACTCAGGAGGGACGGATGACCAGCAGCGGGGAAACTGAGGCCCAGAAGGTCGCAGGCGGAAACCAGGCTGGGACTGGAACCCAGGGTGCTGGGAGACCTGACCTGAGGGCTGGGCCAGGGCCACGGGCAGGGGAGGAGGCCAGCAGGTGCTCAGGGTGGAAGACCTGGAGACTTGCCTGCCCTGCCCCATGCTTATGGCTGTTCTTTTCTGTACATGAGTGTTTGCTAAGGGTCTATTTGAACAGGTCACTTTAAAACCGCTGATCTGGCCTGTGCCAAGGCCCAGAGAGGGGCAGCATCTGCCTCGGGTCACACAGCGAGCCTGGCCTCTGACTCCAGGCCTGGCTTTCCCTTCTCGCTGCCTCTTCCTGTGCCACCCACGCCCTCACCAGCTCACTCTGAGGGGCTGTCTCAGGGGCGGGGTACCCCAGGAGAGCCGAGCAGGCAGGGGGAGGCCAAGTCTTCACCCTCATCCAGGGGCCTCAGCGGGGGCCGGTGAGCGGCTCTGGGCTGGGTGGGCTGAACATGGTGGGCTCTCAGGGTTACAACCTCCCCACCAGGCCCTGAGCCCCGGCGAACCTGCCTCTCCACACCGGGCGCTCACGGCTTTGTGCCGCATCAGACACACTGAGCCCACCTGTGGCCCCCGTCCATCCTGATGCTGCCCCTGGAGGCTCAGAAGAGAATACAGTGGTACCTCGAGATACGAGTTTAATTCGTTCCATAACCTTGAGGCGTGGGAAACTATGAGATGCTCGAGTCGCGGTAAACTGGTGGGTCGTGTGCAGCCGGCCGATCCGCGCGATGACTCCTATCTCAAATGTTGCTCGTATTTCAAAGCAAAAATTGCTCGCTCGACAGCTCGTATCTCAAAAATCTCGTATGTTAGGGCATTTGTATCTCGAGGTACCACTGTATCACCTCCTTCAACAGAAACTTAGACCTCTGTTAGCACAGCCCGGGGTTCTCCGCAGCCAGCCTCATGGCGGTGGTGATGGAGCCCAGGGAGATGGCCACATGCCAGAGATAACAGAACACCATCCAGTGACCCCCAGGGAGCCTCCCTCTCTGCAGCCAGAGGCGAGCACCCCTGGGCACTGACCTCCAGGCCTGCAGGGTGGGGGGCATTACCTGCTTCCCGGAGGAGGCAGCTGATGCCCAGCGAGGTCTGCAACCTGCCCCAGGTCCCCATGTCAGCACAATGGCCAGTGACACGCCAGGGCGTGCCCGCCTCCATCACCTGGAGATGCCGGGGACGCACTGACCCAGTTCACAGATGGCAACGCCGAGGCCAAAGAGGAGACACAACGCGTTGGGGCTATGAAGCCCAAGGCCGGGGCCTGGACACACCCATGTCCAATCCCAGCAGGAATCCGACCAGCCCAGGGGCCTGCCGGGAGCTGCCTGCCTGCCTTTGGGCCTGGTCACCATGTGCGCCAGCTCAGGGGAGGCCGCAGGAGGTCGTCCCGAGAGGCTGGAGAGGACTCGTCCAGGGCCCGCTCTGAGCCTTCCCTGGACGGGCCAGGCCTGAGTCCCAGCGAAGGCAGCCACACCCGGGGCCAGGCCTGGGTGCCCTCACTGGCCACGCCCTGGCAGCCACCCTCCCGTGGTGAGCCTCCTGGGCACTGAGAGACCAGGAGCTTGCTCTCCTGCCCCAGGCACACTTCCTCCTGAGTTGGGATCAGAGGCTGTCCCTACGACCCCCGGGACACCTCCCTGCAGCTAAGACAGTGTAAGGTCCCAGCCAGGACCTCAGGGTCCCCAGACCTGCATTCCCTTCTCACCCTTTCTTTGGCTCTGCTGTCATGAGGATCTCACAGGAGACAATAAATGCGACAGGGCTGTCTGAACTGCAAGGGGCCACAATGACAAGGAAAGACAAGGACAGGGCAGCTCTCAGCGCACCGGCGAGTGTGTGTGAGCGAGGGCAGTCCAGACAAGAGTTCTGCTCAGAGCTCAGGAGCAGCCAGCCCAGAGATGGCCAGCAGGTTCTCTGTTTCATTCATTCATCCATTCATTCATTCATTCATTCATTCATTCATTCATTCCTCACTCACTCTTTCATCCAGGGAACACAGGCCTCTGGCCCGCTCTGTGGCAGCTGCCCCTCCAGTTCCCTAATCTGAATCTGCAAACCCCGATCCTTCAGCAGACAGAAGCAATGAAACCCGAACTCTCTTTGAGGCTAAAATGCACGGACAAGGGCTCCCTACACCCAGCAGGTGCTCAATAAGTATCTGCAGAATCAAATTCGCCTTCCTGATCTTGCCACTGGGCCCTGGGGTCAGCACGCCCAGCCTCTGGGCGCCTTCAGTAAGTCACATACTTAGATTCAAAGCGTTTCCAAGGAGGGGTCCTGGCCTCCTCCAGCCACTGGCGGAGGAAGCTGGGGTGGAGCCGAGCACACCGGGCCGGCCTCCAGCTCCGAACACACACAGATATTCTCTCTCTCTCTTCCTCTCCCTCCCTCCTCCTCTCTCCCGCCTTTTCCAGCCTCTTCCTTTCTTTAAAGGTGCAAGTCCATACTCCCCAGCAGGCTCCCCACCACTGCCGGCCCACGGGAGGGGTCCACTGATCCTGTAAACACCCCCTCCCCCCACCCCAGTCCCAGCCTCCTCACTGGCCTCCCGAAGTCCAGGCCGAGCACAGAGGGTTTGGAGCTTTGCTGGCAGCACACAGGGTGTGGGGGTGCAGAGCAGAGGACCACACTCCCCCCCTTGAGGTGCTCCCAGAACCCAGTGCCGTCTGTCTGACCTCGGCTGCTGCCCTTCTCCCTCGGACCCTCCCTCCCCCGCCCAGGGGGCTCAGTGGCTCTGGCACTTACGTCTGGGCTCCCGGGGTCCGTCCACGGTCACCTTGATGGCTCGGTGGTAGGTGGCCACTTGGGTGGGGTTGGTGAACACGGTGATGGTCAGTGTGAAACTCTTCCCTGCGGGGAGCGGGGGAAAGGCAGGAGGTTGGTACCTGGAGCCACTCACCACACGTTGGTGTCCCCAAGAAGGCCCCTACCCTTCCAGAAGGGGGAGGTCACTCTCCTTGGAACCTGGGCGGAAGATGGGGCTCTGGGCGAAGTTCAAGCTGCTGGCGTTGGCATTCAAGGCTCCAGCAGGTCTGGCACCAGCTTTATTTTGCCTCCACCTCCCCGCTCTGCTCTGCCTGCCCTGGCCTATCCCTCTCTGCTTCTTTTCCTGTTTGTGTTCCTTCTATGCAGAGACCCCTGTGATTGTGGGGTGGGGAGCAAGGATGGATATGTATATATATATTTCCCCCTGAAAGCAATTAATGATTTTTAGAGGGAATTATAAGAACATAAGATATAAATAAGAAAATGCCCACAATCCCACCAGCCAGAGATAAACACTGTTACTACCTGGTGTTTTCCCCTCCGGTCCTTTTCGTGTGGGTATGCACATTTAGAAAGCTGCAGTGATTCCGGGCAAAGCCATGGTGGCGGGGCTGAGGCGATCAGGCCAGGAGTGGAGGGGAGTTGGGGGTGATCAGGTTGGCAGGGGGGTCAGTTGGGGGCAGGTAGGCCGGTGGGAGAGGCAGTTGGGGGTGATCAGGCCAGCAGTGGTTGACAGTTGGGGGTGATCAGGCCAGCAGGAGGGCAATGGGGGGCAAGCAGGCCAACAAGGGGGGGCAGTTGGGGTGAGCAGGCTGGTGGGGAGGCAGCTGGGGGAGAGCAGGCCAGCAGGCAGAGTGGTTAGGGTGATCAGGCAGGCAGGTGAGTAAGTAGGAGCCAGCGGTCCCAGATTTCGAGGAGAATGTTCAAATGCCAGTTTAGGCCCAATCCCACAGAGATCAGGCCTAAACCGGCAGTTGGACATCCCCCAAGGGGTCCCAGATTAGAGGGGGTGCAGGCCAGGCTGAGGGACACCCGCCCTGTGCACAAATTTCATGCCCTAGGCCACTATGTGTGTGTGTGTGTTGTATGTGTGTATGTGTGTATGTGTTGCATGTTTGTGTATGTGTGTGTGCATATACATATATATACACACACACACACATATATATATATATTTTTTGTACCCTGCTTTGTTTTTCATCTAACATCACATCATAAGCACTTCCTCATGTCATTAAAAGTTCTTCATAAACTTCATTTTTAATGGCTGCCAAATATTTCAACTCATAGGAGCCTCATCTTTTATTCATTCATCTCCCTGCTGCTGATTTCTTATGGTGTGTGTGGCTGGCGCTGGAAAGGGCTGATTTGGGAGCTGCAGACATTTCACTTGTAGACACAACTGTTATTTCCAGGACTCTGTTCTATTTTTAAAGAGACATTTGGCTCCAAAGTCTCCATTCAAAATTCCTGAGAGGGGAAAAAACTTTTAAAATCATTTATTTTTTTACCATTTGAAATAAAACGAAAATGACCTTCTGCTTCTAAGAGTCTTTGTCTGCATCTCTGCTTACTTCCTCAGCATGGGTTCCAAGAAGTGGCGCATGAGTTCATCGCAGCAGAGGCTGGGAGTACTTAAGGGCCCCGATCTCTCGATCTCTCGTGAGAGATGGGATGGCTCCCCAGAGAGCCGTCTTGACTGGCGGGAGGCCGCGTGTCACCCTGATGCCATCGGCATCATCTATTGAGGTGGAAGATCTTTTAAATGCTCCCGACCGAACTAGTCTTTTTTGTAAGACTAGCGAGAATGAGACTTTTTGTATGTTTATTCTCCGTCCTAACCCAGCGCCAATTATGGCTTCGTGTTCTTTTATAATTTCGTAGGAAGGTTTCAGTGCCTTTAAAATAGCCTTCTGTAGTCCTAGTCAGTTAGGCTCAGTGGCTAGTGTGTAGGCTTGGGAACAACGGAAGGGTCCCGGGTTCGATTCTGATCAAGGGCATGTACCTCGTTGCAGGCCTAGGCCCTGGTTAGGGCTCATGCAGGAGGCAACCAATTGATGAGTTTCTCTCCCATCGATATCTCCCTCTGTCTTTCCCTCTCTCGCCCACTCTTTCTAAAATAAGCTTGCCAGCACCTCCCTGTCCTGCTCGTGGCGATCGTTTCGCTCCCTGGCTCTGAGTGGGCTGGCATTTCCACTTCTTGCTCTGGTTTGTGATTTCTCCTATCGCTTTCTGTGTAGGCAGGTTGCCCTGGGTAACCAGGCCGATAAAGGTTTGCCTCTGATGACTGTGTCCTCCTCACTTCCTACATCTAATTCTCTGGTTCTTCGGGGGATACTGCTCCGTATGGTCTAAGGGAAGGATTTTTCCTCAAAGGGCAGGCCGCCCCCGTTTTCCCAGCCCCTCCCTGGAATGCGAGCACCCCTGCCTGCCTGTTCTCCGTCACCATCAAAGCCGCCACACAAATGAGATGGGGAGGATGTGGGGGAGCTTCGCTGATCCCCCAAGTCAAACTGGGCTTCTGTCTGAGCCCCCCTACCTCTGGATTCCAGTTATATATACGCCTGGAGACTTCCAGGGGGCAGGGTCATTGGCTGGGGGCACCTGTGTCCCCCAGGGCAGGCTCAGTGTGGGCATGGCGGGAGGCTGCCCGAATGGACCCCTCTGCTGGTCCTGTGCCCCCCAGGACTCTCCAAGGCCGGCGGGTGGGTTTGATAGCCCCCCCGCCCCCCAGGTCTGAGATGAAAACTTGGTGAGACTGACAGCATGCCGCCCTCTTTGCCTGGTCCTTTCTGCGTGCTGTTGGTTCAGGGCTTCTAGTCCCAGATACAGGAGACTCCAGAACCAAGGTCACCTGCCGGGCCGCTGGGGCCACACCCAGGGGCCCACCGGCTCTGAGACTTCAGGCTGGGAGGATGGGGCTCCAGTACAAGTGACTGGAACTGGAAAGGGGGGGTCCCCTCTGGGAGAATTTTCCTGAGCCAGCCGGCTAAAGGCGGGGAGGCCAATGCCCGCTACGGCCCCCCACTCTCAGACCACAGGGCACTTCCTGTGGTCTCTGAAACAGGACGCGCAGAGGGCTCGGGAAATGCCAGGCAGGTGGGCACAGGACCCCGGCTCACTCTTTCCACCAGGGACCCTCCAACTGTTCTTCCTCACTCTGAAGTCACTTCCCTCCTGGGCACCCCTGCCCCCAACCAGTCAGGCACTCTTGGGGGAGGGGGGTCCCACTGGGCCTCTCTGTCCATCACTTTCTTGGTCCACAGGGCACCAAGTGCTGAGGAGTTTAGGGGTACAGCAGCCAGAGGGCTGCCAGGCGGGTGGGCCTCAATCCCCTAAAACCCCCCTTTTATCAGCTCACCCCCCTCAGGTCTCCGCTGGAAAGTCACATTCGCAGTGAGGCCTGCCCTGGTCACTTTCTCTAAAGGGGGAGTCTTGCCCGGGTTCGATTCCGGCCAAGGGCACATGCCTGGGTGGCGGGCTCGATCCCCAGTGGGGGGTGTGCAGGAGGCAGCCAATCAATGATTCTCTCATCACTGATGTTTCTATTTTTCTCTCCTTCTCCCTTCCTCTCTGAAATCAATGAAGAAATATATTTTAAAAATAAATAAATAAAGTGGGAGTCTTTCACTTGACATCTGCAGCCTCCTCTAGAACTGAGTGTGCCCGAGAACTGGGTAGGAACGAAAAAAGCAGGCAGTCGCACTGTCCCTAGCCTCTAAGTGAAATTTAGCATCTCTCTCTCGAGTCTGAACACAGGCAACAAGCCACAGAGCAAGACAGAGGTCCCCGTGACCTTGTCACACAGACGTCACAGGTACTTGCGTATCACGTTACAGACACTGCAGATTTCTCTAAATATCTCCTGCGCTCGTCACAACTTCAAAATCATGGTCGTCATCGCTAGATCTTGTTATATAACATGCTAACGAAGTGGGCACATTGATCACAATTTTAAAAGACAGCTTGCTAATTACGTTTTAATATAATTGGTTCCCAATGTAATCTTTTATAGTTTATTTTGTTCCTTGGAAAACATGATCCCCGCGGCTGTCACAGGGGTCCGTGGGGTGAAAAAAGATGCAAGCAGCTCCCCCAGAAGGGTCATAAACCTTCCCTCGCTCCCTGCGTGAATTTCCCCCAAATGCTTATTATTTCTAATAATTCATCTGCTGATTTATCTTGTCTCCCGGTATTAGACTGTAAGTTCCCTAGAGATCGGAACGTTTTGTGTTTTCCATTGCTGTTTCCTAAGCCCCTAGGACAGCATCTGGCGTGTAGGAGGTGCTCCATAAATGTTTGTTAAGTGAATTAAGGGCAGAGATTACCGCTCCCATTGTACAGAGAGAAAACGGAGACAGAAGGGCAATGAGCAGACCAGGTCACACAGCATCCAGGCAGAGCCAGGGAGGTTAGAAGGTGCTGGAGCCAGCCCCTTCACACAGATACCAAGGGCCTGCTGGGAGGAGCCCCTGTCCCCATCAGGCAGCAGACCCAGGACACCCAAGGTCACCAGCCCTCCTCTACAGCGTCCTCTCAGTATCCAGGCCTGGCACTAGCCCTCCCGGGCACTCCCAGAGAGGCGGAAGCGGGCAGGAAGAATGGGAGAGGCCGGGACCTGGGAGCAGGTAACAAGAGACAGGGACTCCTTGAACCCGGGGTGAGGAAGAGCTGTCTGGCTGAGTGGCCCTCACCCCTCTCTCTGCCTAGCAGCAACCCCATCCATCACCTCTCTGCTCCTCTTGGAGAGGAAGCTGAGAAAACAAAGGAGGTGGATAGCTTTGTGCAGGAGCCCCGGGCAAACTTGCCACCAGCCAGGAGTCTAGGAACTGTAAATCGAGGCACGCCAAGGGCAGGCGATTGGAGGGGGCGGGCGGGCAGTCCTTAGTGTGGAAATAGCTGTCCCCTGGGGCTCTGAGAGGCCCCAGACATTCCAGAAGCACCTGGGGCCCTGAACCAATCAGCACACACAACTGGGCCTGGCAGGGTGACCTTGGGCAAGTCCCCGTCCCTCTCAGCCAGGGCTCCTGTGTGAGATGCCCCTTCCACAGGGCTCACGGGTAGCGGGAGGGGTCCTGTCTGGGGAACCTCTGGCCAAGAAGCCATCTATCTCCTCCCTCATCAGGGGTCCCCCATGCCTGCAGCTCACACCTTTCACCCCAAACCTCTCTCCACACACCAAGGCAGGATCTTTTTAACCAGTTAAGGGCAGTTTGGGAACGGAAGCTCTTTTCACTTTCACCTCGGCCCTCAGCCACCTCCTAGGGGGCTTTTGGGGGGTTGTGCTTTGTGATTCTCAAGAGGTGGGGTGGGTGGGAGGGGTGTCCAGCTTTGCACAGGGCCATGAAAGAGTCATTCTCTCTGTGCATGAAGAACTTGCTGATAAAGATGACCTGAGCCATGAACTTAACTAAATTTTGCCTAAAACAAGGTAACTTTTTTTTTGTACGCTTTTAACGTCTCTTGGATTTTCCAGGAGGAAAGACAGTCTTAAAAAAAAATCTGTTCAGAACTTTACCAAGAATTGTTCACAAGTTCAGAAAAATCCTGCCATCGACGGCAGTGCGGGGTTCAGACGTTGAGTCACGTACACCTCACCTGCTGCCCATCAGAGGTGGAAGCACCCATCCATCAGATGCTGAGGTCTCGCTCAATATTTACATATTCAAATAGACCACGTTCCCCGTTTTTCTTTGGGGCTATGGGATCAGGCAGGCTCTGGAACTGCGTACGTAGGTGGGCTACGTTATCTGCATTCCACTGTGAGATGGGAAAGGGTGTCACACATACTGAAGGGGGTGCTGTGTCTGGGAGGGTGTGGAGCTGGGCCTTCCTCACTGCAAGAGCCACCCATGACTGGTTTCCTTCCCTTCCTTTTCCCCTTTCACACCTCCAGGCTCATCCCCAGAGGAGAGCTGGGTGCCGGTGGTGTGTGCAGGTCTTTCCGGGAAAGGCATCGCCCTGGGATTAAGAGCGAATCAAGGAGTGAAAGGCGAGGAAACAAGCAGGAGTTTCCACCGGGTTCCTGGGCCCCCGGCAGAGGTGGGGGAGCCAGGGGCAGGCTCTGGGTCCCCGGTCCCAGCCTGTCCCCACTCCTGAAATGGCCCACACTGCCTGTGTCAATCACTGACTCGTTCTCTCCGAGGGGATTTCCCACGGGGCAGGATGGGCAGGGCCGCCGCCAGGCTGCTGCCACAGGAGCCCTCGGGCCTGGCCTCCTTCCTCACCGCCGCCGCCTCCACTCCTCCCACTCAGCGATTCACACCTTCTGGGTTTCCCCCGCCCCCGCCCCGCCCCGACCGACTGCACCACAATCAGAGAATCAGGGACTGCCACCGCTCAGAGGGCCTTCAAAGATCTCTCCTAGTCCCAGGCACTGGAAATGACAAAACCGCTAACGTGTACCAGCTCTCAGTGTCTGCCAGCGCAGACACTTGTATGTACCAGGTTCCTCAGCCCTGACAAAACCCCATATGATCCCCATCTTACAGATGAGGAAGCGGAGGCACAGAGAGATGGAGCCTTTTGCCCCATGTCACCAGTGGAGCTGGGACTGAAACCCAGGTGGGATGGTCTAGAGCAGCGGTTTTCAACCTGTGGGTCACGACCCCTTTGGGGGTCAAACGACCCTTTCTCAGGGGTCACCTAAGACCATCGGAAAACACCTATTTCCCATGGTCTTAGGAACCAACAGACTGCTCCTCGGTGTAGCAAAGTGTAGCCATGTAGTTTACTGTTTTCATATGAAGACTGTTACCCATGCTACACCATGATTCAAAACAAAAATTTCATTTATTCATAATTATAAATAAATATTTCACAATATATAATTACATATTGTTTTTGTGATTCATCCCTATGCTTTAATTATGTTCAGTTTGTAACAACGAAAATACATCCTGCCTATCAGATATTTACATTACAGTTCATAACAGTAGCAAAATTATAGCTATGAAGTAGCAACGAAAATAATTTTATGGTTGGGGGTCACCACAACGTGAGCAACTGTAGTAAAGGGGTCGAGACCCACAGGTTGAGAACCGCTGTTCTAGAGCCCCAGCTGCCGGATACCACGAGCCTCTCAGGCCTGGACGTCCCGTGGACGTCCACGGGCATCAGAGCCCCACCGGAGGCCTCTCCTGCTTCCCAGGACCCCTGAGACCGGTGACGGGAGCTCAGGCTCCTGCATCTATTTCCAGAGCCACAATGCAGCCTCCGCGGTGCCCGCTCCAACAGTGGTGCTGCCCAACACTGCTTTGGAGATCCATCTCCCTCCCAGCAGGCCCTGCGGGTGGGCACGGCTCTGGGGGCACAAATGCCACCAGGAAATCACTTTCAGCCGCAGAATGGCCAGGCAAGGTCTCAGGCAACTCAGAGAATCATCAGCTCTTCTCTTTCTACACTGCACCTCCCAGAAGAGGGGGTCCGATGCCATGTCCCTGCTGCCGGGCTGGGCCCCAGGGGACCGAGCTTCCCTTCTGCCTGCCCGCCCTGCCCCCCTTCCCCCCCCACCGCCAGGGGATGCAGCTCTAGTGGGCCTCCCTCTCTGCCACCGCCACCTGGGCTGACAGACAGACGGGGCCACCGCCCCACAGCCAGCCGAGCAGCATCCGAGCAAGCCACCGCCGGCAGTGGCAGCCCGCGACTCCCCACTCAGGGCCGGGGCCGGGATTAAGTTGCAAAAGGCTTGAGATATTGGGGATGACAAAAGGGGCTTGGAGACTAATTAGGAGCAGCAATGAAAGCTTAATTCATAAAAGCAAACATTTTCCATCCATCAACCTGCAACCAGTTAAGGGCAACGTTTGAAAGAAATCTGTGCGCGGGGAAGGGAGCCAACAG
>PVJN01035672.1:0-21898 GCA_004026805.1 Lasiurus borealis | reverse complement strand
TAAAAGCAGCCAGAGAGAAACAGAAAGTTACCTACAAAGGAACCCCCATAAGACTAGCTACTGACTTCTCAACAGAAACTCGTCAGGCTAGAAGGGAATGGAATGAAATATACAAAGTCATGCAAAGGAAGAGTGTGAATCCAAGAATACTGTACCCTGCAAGACTCTCAATCAAAATTGAAGGTGAAATCAAAAGCTTCGCAGGCAAAAATGGACTAAGAGAATATATTACCACCAAACCAGCAATGCAAGAAATGTTAAAGGGTCTGCTGTAATAAAAATAAGAGGAAGCGAAGAAGGAGCTCGGGGGTAAGGACTAAAAATTGCAACAGATAAGTAATTATCAATAATAATGTTAAATGTAAACGGATTAAATGCTCCAATCAAAAGACATAGGGTAACCAATTGGATAAGAAAACATGATTTATATATCTGGTGTCTGCAAGAAACCCACTTCAGGAAAAGAGATGCACACAAAATGAGGGTGAAGGATGGCAGATGGTATTTCAGGCAAATGGAAATGAAAAAAAAAGCTGGGGTTGCAATACTTATATCTGAAAAATTAGATTTCAAAATGGAGGACATAATAAGAGATAAAGAAGGCAACTTCATAATACTAAAGGGAACAATCTAACCAGAAGAAATAACTCTGGTAAACATATATGCCCCCAATATAGGAGCACCTAAATACATAAAAAAACTCTTGGAGGATATTAAGGGAGAGAATGACATCAATACAATCATAGTAGGAGACTTTAATACCCAACTGTCACCATTGGACAAATCCTCTAAACAAAAAATCTGCAAAGAAATATCAATCCTAAATGACACACTAAACCAGATGGAATTAATTGACATCTTCATAACATTTCACCCCAAAGCCACAGAATATACATTATTCTTCAGTGCACCTGGGTCATTTTCAAAGATAGAACATATGTTGGGTCATAAGAAAAGTCTCTTCATATTCAAGAAGATAGAAATCATATCAAGCATTTTCTCAGACCACAGTGGCATAAAACTGGAAAATAACTATAATAAAAACAATAGAAAGAAAATCAAACAAATGGAGACTAAACAGCATGCTATTTAACAATGATTGGGTAACCAGAGAGATCAAGGAAGAAATAAAAAACATCATGACAACAAATGACAATGACAACAAAACAATCCAAAATTTATGGGACACTGTGAAAGCAGTCTTGAGAGGAAAGTTCATAGCCCTACAAGCCTACTGCAAAAAAACAGGAAACAATGGTAATAAATTACCTAACCCTACCACTCAAAGAGCTAGAATGAGATCAACAAGAAAAGCCCAGTGTAAGCAGAAGGAAGAAAGTAGTAAAGATCAGAGTGTAGATAAACAACTTGGAGGCCAAAGAAACAATTCAAAAGATCAACAAAAGCAACAGCTGGTTCTTTGAAAGAATAAACAAGATTGATGGACCTCTAGCAAGGCTCACCAAGAAGCAAAGAGAGAAGACCCAAAATAAACAAAATCAGAAATGAAAGAGGAGAAAAAACAACAGACCCTGTGGAAATATAAAAGATTGTTAAAAAATAATATGAACAACTCTATTCCAACAATTAGGACAACCTGAAAGAAATGGACATTTTCCTAGGAAAATATAACCTTCCAAAACTCAATGAGGAGGAATCTAAACATCTCAATAGTCCAATAACTCTGGAAGAAATTGAAGCAGTCCTCAAAAGGCCTCCAGCAAACAAAAGCCCAAGACCAGATGGCTACACAGGAGAATTTTACCAAACTTTCAAGGAATAATTAAAACCTATCCTCCTCAGACTATTCAGAAATATTCAAGAAGAAGGAACACTTCCAAACACCTTCTAAGAAGCCAGCATCACCCGAATACCAAAACCAGATGAAGACAACAGAATGAAAGAGAATTATAGACCAATATCTCCAATGGACATAGATGCCAAAATCCTCAACAAAATTCTAGCAAATCGGATCCAGCAGTACATCAAAAAGATCATACACTATGACCAAGTAGGATTCATCCCAGGAATGCAAGGATGGTACAATATCTGCAAATCAATAAACGTGATACATCACATAAACAAATTGAGAGATGAAAATCACATAGTCATATCAATTGATGCAAAAAAAAATTTGACAAAATCCAACACCCTTTCTTGATAAAAACTCTCAGCAAAGTGGGGATAGAAGGAGCATACCTCAACATCATAAAAGCCATATATGATAAACCCACAGCTAACATCATACTCAATGGGCAAAAACTAAAACCATTTCCCCTAAGAACAGGAATAAGACAGGAATGCCCACTCTCACCTCACCTGTTCGACATAGTACTGGAAGTAATAGCCATTGCAATTAGACATGAAGAAGAAATAAAAGGCATCCAAATTGGAAAGAAGAAGTAAAGCTGTTCTTATTTGCAGATGACATGATATTGTACATAAAAAACCCAAAGGACTCCATTCCAAAACTAATTGACTTAATTAATGAATTCGGCAATGTAGCAGGATACAAAATTAATGCTAAGAAGTCTGGCATTTCTATACACTAATAATGAAATTACAGAAAGAGAGACTAAAAAAGCAATCCCATGTACCATCCCACCAAAAACATTAAGATACCTAGGAATAAACCTAACTAAAGAGGTAAAAGACCTATATGTAGAAAACTACAGGACACTGAAAAAAGAGATAGAGGAAGATGTTAACAGATGGAAGAGCATACCATGCTCATGGATTGGGAGAATCCACATCATTAAAATGTCCACACTACACAAAGCACTCTATAGATTCAATGCACTATCCATTAAAATACCAATGACATATTTCACAGACCTAGAAAGAATTTTTCATAGATTCATCTGGAACAAAAAAACACACAAATAACCACAGCAATTCTGAGAAAGAAGAATAAAGTAGGTGGGATCTCAATACTAGATTTCTAGCTATACTACAAAGCAACTGTTCTCAAAACAGCCTGGTACTGGCACAAGAACAGACATATAGACTAATGGAATAGAATAGAGAACTCAGATATCCACCCAAACCACTACGTTCAACTATTATTTGACAAAGGAGGGATGAACATTCAATGGAGCCAAGATAGCCTCTTCAATAAATGGTGTTGGGAAAATTAGACAGATATGTGCAAAAAAAAATGAAACTAGACCACCAACTTACACCAAATACAAAAATAAACTCAAAATGGATACAGGACTTAAACATTAGAAGGGAAACCATAAAAATATTAGAGGAATTCACAGGCATCATAATCTCAGACATATGCTGAAAGAATTTCTTCACTGATACTGTTCCAAAGCAATGGAAGCTAAAGAAAAAATAAACAAATGGGACTACATCAAAATAAAAAGCTTTTGCACAGCAAAAGAAACCATCAACAAAACAACAAGAAAGATCACTGTATGGGAGAACATATTTGCAAATGTTATCACTGATAAAGATTTAATCTCCAACATCTACAGACAACTTATACAACTTAATAAAAGGAAGATAAATGATCCAATAAAAAAATGGGAAACCGAACTAAATAGAACCTTTTTGAAAGATGACAGAAGTAAGGCCAAGAGACACATGAAAACATGTTCAAAGTCACTAATCATCTGAGAGATGCAAATCTAAACGACAATTCAATACTATCTCACATCTGTAAGAATGGCAATCATCAGCAAATCAACTAAGGACAAGTGTTGGCGAGGTAGCAGAGAAAAAGGAACCCTTGTGCACTGTTGGTGGGAATGCAGACTGGTGCAGCCACTGTGGAGAACAATATGGAGTTTCCTCAAAAAACTAAAAATTGATCTCCCATTTGACTGTGTAATCCCACTCTTAGAAATTCATCCTAAGAAATCACAAACACCAATCAGAAAGGATTTATGCACCCCTATGTTCATAGCACAATTTACAATAGCTACAATTTGGAAACAGCCTAGGTGCCCGTCAGTAGATGAGTCGATCAGAAAACTGTGCTACATCTACACAATGGAATTTCATGCTGCCATTAAAAAGAAAGAATTCTTACCTTTTGCAGCAACCTGGTTTGAACTGGAGAGCCTTATGCTTAGTGAAATAAGCCAGTCAATGAAGGAGAAGCATCACATGATCTCAGTCATTTGTGGATAATAAAGAACATTATAAACTGATGAACAAAAGGATAGATACAGAGACAGTGTAGCTTCAAACAGACTGTGAAATCACAGCAGGAAAATTAAAGTTAGGTGAGGTATATAAGAGATTAATCAAAGGACTTGTATGCATGCATATAAGCATAACCCATGAACATAGACACTGGGGGGTTGGGTTATGCCTGGAAGGGAGGGGAAGCAATGGGGAGATATGTATATAAATTGACAAAATAATAATAATAATAATAATAATAGAGACCCAGTGCAAAAAAAAAATTCTTTCTTGAAATACCTGTAATTTTCATTGTATATTCTTTCATTTCATCGGTTAGATTTATTCCTAAGCATTTTATTGTTTTCAACACAATTGTGATGGGATAGTTTTCTTTAGAATTTTTCAGGTGTTTTGTTGTTATTATATGTAAACACAATTGATTTTTGTAGTTAATTTTATATCCTGCAACTTTACTGAGTTTGTCAATTAATCCCAACAATTTTTTGGTTAGTGTTTAGGATATTTTTTATATAAGATTATATCATTTGAAAATAATGAAAATTTATCTTCTTTCTTTCTGATTTGGATGCCTTTTGTTTTTTTGTCTTGCCTAATTGCTCTGGCTAGGACTTCCAGGACTATTTTGAAATCTTGTTCCAGATCTTAGAGGAAAAAATTTCAATCTTAAACTATTCAGTGTGATGTTAACTATGGGTTTTCCCCATACATATACATATACATTTCCACATGCAAAATCCTTTAGTTGACTATTTTTAAAGAGGTTTCATGGATGCCCTCTCATTATATCTCATTGGTCAGAACTGTCATATGACTATCCCCAGCTGTAAGAAAGACTGGAAAATGTAGTAATTTTAGCTGGACATATTGTCCCCTAAATAAAATTGAGCTTTTGTTAATAAGAAGAAAGGGAAAAATGAACATAGGGTAGACAACTAGTAAGTTCTGAATCAATTGCTAAAACTTTCAAAACTAGTGGGAATAAAGGAAGAGAGAAAGTTATGCCCTCTTGCTATCAGATGAGAAACATTCCAGAACTTTTGCTTTCACAGATAGAATCACATTGGTTCTTCTCAGGGGAATTAATGGTTTCTGGTATTCCTCTGCAATGATTTGGCAAACTGGAACGAAGCCCCCAGCAACTCTTTTAGTAAGCCTATGGGTTTGCCCATGATGGCTCCCCATTGGCAGTGGATAGGTTTAAAAGATTTCCCACCAAAACTTTAGTTGAGGTTTGATGGATCTGAGAGTCCCACAAAAGATTCCATAGTATTCTAGTCCAATTCATTTATTGGTAAGAAAAATTATTATATTAGTTTTTGGAAAAATATTGTAAAATTGCTTTAATAAATAGCCCTTTTTCACATAGTGAGATATATTTTCATTAAAAATTAATCCTTAAAGCATTTAGACTACTTGCTTATGTTTTTAGTAGCTTGATTTTTCAGTATCCCCACTCCCACTTCTGCCTCTTAAAGATGTTTGAAATTAGTGAATGTTGGAAGAATAAGGGCTAGTATACAGGACAATCTTTCTTCCTATACCTCAAAGAAAAAAATTTGTAGAATCATCTGTTCTCTATAATGCTGGTTTCATGTGTTTCCTTTAGATTGTGACCCAATTTAGCCAAAAGTAATAAGCCTATATGTGTATACTAAAGCTCCAGCCTTCCTATATTTATTGAAAAGGGCCAAGGATGAAAGAGAAGCCATGTTAGTCTGGTTTTCCTGAGAATCAGGATGGGATTAATTGTGTAAGGATTTTATTAAAGTAATGCCTGTGTGAGAAAAGATTGAGAGGAAGCTTTCAAAGTTGTTAGACTATGATGCAAGTTTAACCACAAGTGAAAGAGTGAAGGAAGGAAGATTTGGTGGAGGTGTCCTTGACCACTGTGCAGCCTAATAAAGGTTTAGCAAGACCACCGGAATCCTTGAGCAAACATTGTCCGTCAGAGAAGTCCTCTGTTTCCCAGGAGAGGACTGCTTGCTTTGGCTGTCATGGGCTCAGAGCAGCCTGTGGCAGAACAGATATGATGGTGGACACCAGAGTGCAACAGTTAAGGGGACTTTGGTCAATTACATTTCCTATATTTGGAGATCTGCAAGGCACAGTCTCATGGCAGCCTAAAAAACAACAGTTTTTCTACAAATTGAAGAGAGTGCTGGATGCCTCTTTCTTGTGTGAAATATAAAAATCCAAATTGATCAACAGCTATCAACATGAATTATTTCAGGAAGGGAATAAAATAATGGTGAATCAATAAATAAGGCATATTATATAGTGGAAGTCAACAGAAGTCATTACTATTAGAACTTAGTGATTTATTTTTAGTTCCATTTGGTCTTCTTGATTAGATGCCATGAATAGGTTTCTTGAAAATTTAAAGAAAAATTTTTCAAGTAAATTGACTTCTCAGGTCTGAAAATATCTGCATTAAACATTTGGTGTGTAATGACATAACAAAACAAATATAAGGCAGGATCTCTCGTCTATGCCTTCCTAATGGATTCACAAATGAGTATGTTCTTATTTTTAAAAACAAACAAGTAGGCATGTAAGTAAGATATCAGATACTTGAGAATTAACTTTTTGCTTCTAGTTTTATTTTTTAATACTGTCAAGCCCTAGAATGGACAAGCACAAGAAAGCACCAATCTAAATTCATAAAAATATTGCTCAGATAGGCATGTAACATCCACAGAAAACAGGCCTTCAAACTTGATTTGTTCTTCTGTCTTCTCTACAAATCACAATCATACTGATAAAGTTACCTAATTTATTAAAAGTGAAATGGTGAAGCTCAATGAAACGTGAATGATTCCCAGGTTTCTGTGTTGAACACCTCCATTAGCAGCAGGGCCATAGGCAGAAGGGTGGGAGAAATGCAGCTAGAAATGGGTTTGTACTCTCAACATTACCCTATGTCTTTTGATTGAAGGATTTAATCCATTCACATTTAAAGATATTCTTTCTCTGGGAGGTTAATTGCTTCCAATTTGTAGCCGTTTTTATTCTTTACCTCTGTGTTCCCTCTTCGCTTCCTATTTCTTTCTTTCTTTTTTTTTTTTTTACAGCAGACCCTTTAACATTTCTTGCATTGCTGGTTTGATGGTAATAAATTCCCTTAGCTCTTTTTTGTCTGTGAAGCTCCTGATTTCACCTTCAATTTTGATTGATAGCTTTGCTGAGTACAGTATTCTTGGATTCAAATCCTTCCTTTGCCCAACTTTATATATTTCATTCCATTCCCTTCTGGCCTGTTGAGTCTCTGTTGAGAAATCAGTTGCTAGTCTGATGGAGATTACTTTGTAGGTAACTTTTTGTCTCTCTCTGGCCGCTTTTAAGATTCCTACTTTGTCCTTGGTGTTTGCCAATTTCACTATAATGTGCTTTGGCATCCGTCTTTTGGGGTTCATTTTCCTTGGGACTCTGTGAACTTCTTGGATTTGTGTAGGTTTTTTTCTTTCCTATATCAGGGAAGAGTTCTGTCATTATTTCTTTAAACAGGTTTTCTATTCCTTGCTCAGTTTCCTCTCCTTCTGGCACCTTTATGTGGATGTTGTTTTGTTTTGTGTTGTTCCAGAGTTCCACTAGACTCTCCTCTTGCTTTTTAATTTCTTTTCCTAGAAGCTGCTCTATTTGGATATTTTTCCTACCCTGTCTTCTTGCTCACTGATGTGTTCCTCTGCTTCTTCCAGTCTACTCTTGATGCTTGCTATCGAGTTCTTTATAGCAGCGATACCATTTTTCATTTCCTCTTTGTTCTTCTTCATTTCCTCTTGGTTCTTACACATATTGTCAAATTTGTCTTCCATTTTTTTCAGCCACCTTATGACCATTTCTCTGAATTGTTTCTCTGGCAGGTTGCTTGCCTCCATTTTGTTTACTTCCTTTTCTGGTGATGCCATCAGGTGGGACCAATCTGCCAACTTTAGCTTGTATACCTGCTGTCAATCTTAATTTCTCAAACAGCTATTTCTGAGAGGGCTATAGTTAGGGAGGTTTCCATATTGCTTTCCGGGACTGAACGGCCTCTTTTCAAGCTAGTCCCTGAGGGATCTCAGGGGTTATTCAGATTTTCTTGTGTGTCCTTTGTAACTCTCAGGGTGTTGAGTGAGAGTGGCTGTATTTGTTGCCTGAAGACTTCAGGGAGGGGCTATCTCTTCAGGAGAAAATGGATGCTTAAGTCCAGCGCATCAGGTATGTCTCAGTACCAGATTCCTAGACACCTCTCTCCAACCAGCTATTCTCCACAGCCTTTCCCCAGACTCCACAAGTCTGCACCTCCACTTGCACCTCACCCACAAATGAGTATATTTGAAAAGTCCTATGAACTGGGTTAACGAATAAAAGCCAAGACCAAAAAGAGGGTAAAGAGCTGTGCCACTGCAAACCTCTCTCCCCCCAGTATGGTGTGGCTTGGGCAGTTGTTCACCTGCCCCCTCCAGGTTCAGCCTCTCATGTCTGTGGGCTTAGAACTAGAATCCCCTGATGCCAGCAGCCCTGTGGACTTCGTTTCCTCAATTAGATGTTACACCTGTCTCAAGGGATGCGCCCTTGGTGCCATGCGGCTTTCTTCCAACCTTCTGGGCTTGGAGATTCCACACCTCTCTCCAGCCTAGATCCCCAATCCTACTGTTCTCCAGGAGTCCTCTGCCTGTTCCGGCTGAGAATTGTCTCACCAGCTGGATGTTATTCCATTTAGTTGCTCCTTCTATCTGCTCCGGGATAAGGCTCAGGTCCCATCTGCCTATTCTGCCACCATTTTGTCTCTCCCCCTTTATTTTTAGACTTCAAGAGGTGCCACAGCCTGTGATCAAATGAAATATTCTAGTTACTTCTTCCCAAAGGAACTCTTATAAAAGCATCAAAATTTCCTTGCATATTTGAATCTATTACTACAGCAATTTGAAACTATGAGCTCTAGATTTGTGAAATGGAAGATTAGACATTATAACAGTCCATAGACTTGGAAATATTGCAGGACATTTGGTTAATAAGAAAACAGCTTTGGAAACATCTTCAACATACAGAGGAAGTTCCAAGACATTTCATAAGAGGAAAAGAAATGCAAAGAAAAAATTATTTCAGCCTTCCCTCTTGATTACCTCTCTCAGAACTCTCCCTAACCTCCCTCCAAGGAGGTTAGTAAGGGTAGCTGGTTGCAAGGTTGCAGCTGTTCTTCATTGTTGACTTTAGCTTCACAGTGGTCCCTTGTGGCCGTGATGCCATATCTGCCCCCTAGAATGCACTTACAGGTGTTTGAGAAATGTTTTCTTTTCTATGGGTTTCTAGAAACTCTAACAGACAAGCTATTATGATATACAGGCTAATGTTAGGAGACATGAGCTCAAATAGCCCCTGTCTTCTCCTCTCCCTATTCCTCCCATCCATAGATTACTAAAAAAGATAGACTTTCTATGCATTTCCCAGCTATCCTCCTCTCCGTGCTCCCTGCAAATGGGCAGGATATATCATCAGCAAAAGAGAACATTAGGTAAAATCTTTATCAACTTGCTCAAAGCAGAACCAGATATTAATGCATTCCAAATTAAAATGCCATGTTTAAAAAAAGGAGGAAATGATAAACACTTTTTGTTGTTGTTGTTTAATCCTCACCTGAGGATATTTTTCCATTGATTTTTAGAGAGAGTGATAGTAAGGGGGAGAGACACACAGAGACAAACATTGATGTGAGAGAGACACATGGATTGGTTGCCTCCTACATGAGCCTTGACCAGGGCCAGTGACCAAGCCTGCACCAAGGTACCTGCCCTTGACCAGAATTGAACTGGAGACCCTTCAGTCCATGGGCCAATGTTCTATCCATGAAGCCAAACTGGGTAGGGCTGTTTTATTTTTTTTAATTAAATTTTTTTTTCTTGAGTAAAAACAGTGAAATCTGGGTTTATTTTTGTTTCATTTTCTAAGAGTGAATATGCTGGAACCTGGGTTCTAAATGAGGGCTAGGCATGCATTTGTGCTTGTTCTGTTGAAGTATGATGGGGTTTAATTTGCCAGCTGTGGATGTACATGCAGTAGCACATTGAATGCACTAATTCGAATGTATTGATCCTAGCATATTGCTCCACCCTCCTAATTTCCCTTAGGTTTTGGGCAATTGGGGCTTCTTTTCTGCTCTGACCAATCCCCACTCCTACCCCAGCAAACCACTTCTAGACTATGTTCTCAGACTGACACCTAGACTTCTCTGGTTTCTGTTAAACATACACTTAAGTCTGAGAAGTGGCTTTATTTGGAAGTAGAATGAGGATGGACAGAACCTACACATGCTGGCTGGAGTGTCCACATGCATGTAACAGATACTTCTCAGGTGCAGCTCAGAGCTGGGTGAGCAAAGAAAGGGGCTGCCTGTATCTGGTCTCCACATGTGCTCTTGCCTGGACTTTACAAATATTAGAGATGAACCTGAACTAGCTAGCATACTACTTCTCCTGGTGTGATGATTCAAAAAGGTGCTGATCAGTCGGCCTGCGGACTGAGAGGTCCCAGGTTCGATTCCGGTCAGGGGACATGTGTCTTGCTTGCGGGCACATCTCCAGTGTGGGGCGTGCAGGAGGCGGCTGATTGATGTCTCTCTCTCATCGATGTTTCTGACTTTCTATCCCTCTCCCTTCCTCTCTGTAGAAAAATAATAAAATATATTTTTAAAAAAGGTGCTGATCAGAGTTTTTACTTTTAAAAATAGGTTAAATTTCTCACTCATTCTAGATCTAAAAACAAGTGCACAGGAATTAATCTCAATGAGAAATGAAAATGAAACTGCCTAGTTTAGTTCCTACCCCCCAATATTTGTATTGATTTGGGAGAGGAAGGGAAAGGGAGAGAGAGATAGAAACATCAGTGATGAGATAGAATCATTGATTGGTTGCTTCCTGCATGACCCACATTGGGAAATCAAGCCCGCAACCTGGGCATGTGCCCTGACTAGAATTGAAACTGACCTGATTCATAGGTTGAAGCTCAATGACTGAGCCATGCTGGCTGAACTAGTTTCTCTTTTAAGACACATGAATTACCTCCCTGATCAGAAAAATGCATTTCTTTAGATGTTAATTTGAATATTTAAAAGTTATTGATACTTTCATAAAGTACATCCAAAGGATCAACATTTTGTTGTAGTACAATAAATGTTGAACAGCACTGAACAATATTTTAAAAACCCACAAATTATTGCAGGGTCTTAAAGACTGTTCAGGTTCAGGGTTATGGTAATAAGCATAACCACAACTCTGAGTTCTATTAGTTCAATCAAACTTGTGAACTATTCAACCAAGTAAAAGGCTCCACAAATTTATTATAGAGTCTAGCCTAGTAAGGGCTCAGTAATATTTGTATTTTAAAAGTTGACCCAATATCTGGAAATGTTTGGTCACATTAGTTCAACCAGGAGCCTAAGATAGAGTCATCCTCAATCTCTTGGTGTTTTAATGGCACTGAAAGCCAATCCTAACTTCCAAAGTCAATAGCTCTGAATGATTTGTCGTAAATACTCTGATGTGAGAGAGTAAAGCTAGTTTCATTCCTGTCTCTAACAGAGCCTTCATTTACTCTGCAAGAGTGTACTTGCACCAATGGATTTTACTCATATTCAGGAAATTAGCCCAGCTTCATATGGTTTCAGCTTCATATAGTTTCAGTGCATTCATTGGTCATTATTCTTTTGACCTTTGGTTCACTGGTTTAACTGGCTTCAGTTAAACAATGCACAATGATTTCCATTAGATTCTATTCAGAAGGGTATATTATCTTTCTGTGATTTTAGATGAGTTTGGGAATTGGGTGAAAAGGGAAGCATTATACAGTCAGAAGCACATCTTAGGCAGGAGGCAAAGTGTTATTTTGGCAAAACTTTTTTTCAGTTGTATATGTATGAGACAATACTGAACAATGCTATAAAAATGTGTTCTTTACATGGGTTATAATGAGAAAATGTGAAAAGACTGACTGAAAGCAAGTTGTTTGAGGGTGGATTTTTAGACACATTACAGGCATATAGAGGCAGGAGACCTTCTGTGCCTAACTTCCACCACACCATGTAGGCAGCCAACCTCCTACCTCACCTATTCATTAAAGTTATACTTTTTGATGGTGCCTCCTTTATCTTTGATTTGTAGGGGACCATTATGAAATCAAAATACTCTTGAGTGAACAGTACTTGTGAACTTGTAGGGTGCTTTTGTCCACTGTGCTCCATTTGATTATCTTGATTTCAGATGCTAGGTTCATTCCTGTCTCTAAACAGAGCCTCTAGAAGGATATTCTGTAGTCTGGTTTGATGACTCCATGTTAATATAGCCACTGCCTAGAAGGGAACACAGTTATCTGAAAGTATTTCCTATGTTCAATCCTCTTTTAACTTTTCAAATTATGTTGCTATCACTTGACCCAAGTAAAAGATGAGCAGCCTTATGGCATCACCAATAGCCAAGAAGCAGGTAAAAAAAGTAAGTGGCATTGGCTTCCAAGAATGAAGGTAACAAACAGAAAAAGATAGCTCCTGGCTGCTAAGTAACTCCCTTGGGGCAGCCAACTGGCTTTCAAAGGGCCTGTTTTTTTTTTTATTGTTGTTGTTTCTTCATTTTTGTTGTTGTTGTTTGTTTGTTGTTTTTTTTTTTGGTAGTGTTATTCTATCATCTTTCCAGGAACCCAACTATTCCACTCTGGGGACCTGCTATTGCTAACAATTCTATTCTCTTCAGTTCGATTGCTATTTATTAAAAGCCTATAATACTGTTCCTCTGGGTTCTATGAAGACAGGAGAGAACTCTTGGAGGAGAAGATAAAGGCTTACCTCTACAGCATTTGGTTAGTGGAACTTATTTATTTTAAAGCTTCTTCCATCAAGCTCTGAATGATTTGTCATTAATACTCTGATGCCAAGGAAAGTAGGAGTCATGTTGGCTTTGTTGTTTCTGTTGAAAGCTTTTTGCATGTACACACAAAAAAGAAAAGACTCAGAAATCTCAAGCCCAGAAGGAGTTAAACTGTGTGTCTGCAAAGTGTGGCTTTGTTCTGGCAACATACCATCAGTTTAGGTCATTTCTGATGACTTCACTCTCCTGGTGACATCAGCCTCTAATCTTCTGAAGGTGAATTCATGTGTGATTGCTTCAAAATACTCTCTGAGTTCCAGGCCATTCCAGTTGATATACGGACAGAGCTTGTCTTTCCCAGGCCACAGTTTGGTCTGTGCTGCATTTGTGCTTACCGTATCATATTACTGTGTGGACATTATGTCACTAACTGGCATAGCCCAGCTTAAAGATGAAATGTGCTTGTTTCAAGCAAAAAAAAAAAAAAAAAAAAAAACAAACAAACAAACAAAAAAAAAACTAACGTCAAATCTCCCTGCATCCTATCCCAGGTATAAAACAAAAAAGGATTGGAAGGATGGCTTTACTATATTTTGTTTCATATTTTCTAACTCTTCTCTTTTCCAGCTTTTCTTATGTAGCCTGATGGTTGACAGTATATGATAATTTTCATTTCATTATACCCAATAATTCTTGAAAATGTTTGGTTATGGATGTCACAAATTAAATCTAAGACCTTAAAATAATTTACTTTAGCCTTCTTTTAAAATGTCAAGTCTATGAACTAAAGTAGCCTTTTTACCTTCTAAGGCCATTTCCTTTCCTTTGCCTTTGAAATGTCATCAAAGCATAAAGAGTGGACAGGAAAGTGGACCCGGGCTTATTGGAAAGGTGCCAGGAGTAAGCTGGCTTTGACCAAAATGATGTTGTCAAGCACTTACCCAAAGAGGTGCAGATGCCTCTAGGGATTGTGGATCCCCAGAGTTTGTGTAATCTTAAGTGAGTGTAAGCACATTTTATGCCCCTTATTCCCTTCTCTGTAATCCACAGACTGTGGTGATACCCAATTATGCCACCAGGGATTCAGAATGCCACAATGCTTCCCTGAATGCTATTGTCCTTCCCTGGTCCCTGCCCCTATGGGACTGGAATGTGCTATCCTTGGGATCCTACATCCTCAGCTGCGACTTGGGCCAAAATGGGCAGAGGAGGAGAGTCTTTCTGCAAAGAAGCAGAGTCCTCATACCATTTTCAGTATCCTGTGCATCCATCTCTTCTTCTGATTAATAGCTCTTGGCAGAGGACTGTAGCTTCTGGCGTACAGAACCAGTGTATACCTGGGGTTCAGAATCGTGTCAGAAAAATTTCATACTAACCCATTATTTTTAATAGGAGAGAACTGGTGTTTAAACAAGCCAACACAAAGCCATCCTCACTGTTTATTTTCATTTCATATTGAAGGGCAAGAAAGAAGTGAATAGAACTGTTGACTCTTACAAGTGTAACAGTGCAATTTTCAAATAGTTGTGACCATGTATATTCAGTTTTGGGGTTAGCCCACAGACTACAGGGGATCTGAAAAGATACTCTTCTTTTTCCCTCTGACTCCTCACAAAATAAATGTAGAGTATCATTTTTTTTTTGAGGAAGGAAATAAAGTCCCTAAATGGCTTACAAAATATATTTAAATGCAGGAATGATTAGCTTTCTGAGTTTCAGTTCTGGTTTAGTTGAGGATGGGTGTGTGTGTGTCTGTGTGTGTGTGTGTGTGTGTGTGTGTGTGTGTGTGTGGTGGGAGCTTGGCTGCATCAGAGGAAACTGGTGGAATCTTAGGATGCTGGCACTATTACCATTCACATCTGCTCAGAATATATGGAGGGACCGAATTTTTTCAAGATCTAGTATGAAGTAAACCCACTTCCTTTCTCTTCGTGCTGTATCTTCAAGGAGGTGGGAATATTAGAGAAGTCTCTTTACAAACACATGCTCAGTGTCATTCTCTTTTTTGGTTCATGTAAAGGAGAAAAAAATAGAGAAATAAAACCTGAGAACCTAATTAGAATAAGGAGAAAATTCTCTTGTGCCCCAATTCTTACTTGATCTTTTTTAGTAGCATGACTGTTATACATGCACACGCTTTGTGCATACCCATACTTAATCCCTCCCCCTTGAAATACTCCTGAGGAATTGTAAACTCCCACTTTCCTGCTCCTTGCCAGCTTCTTAAAAATAAGAATGTAGAGCCTTTTTATTTGACTGAGAAGATTGGAGGAACCCCTTTTTCTACAGTATAATGCCTCATGTGAGCTATTGGGCCAAAGTTTCCTTTAGGGATGAAAGTAATGGTGGATGTCTGCCTTTTTCTGAGGGAAGATGTTATAATAAAGGGGCAGCCATGAGATGACCTGTGCGTCTTTCCCATTATTGGGGTGATCCCTGGAGAGAGAGAACTTCCTTTCTGTTTTTGAGAAGGAAGAGAGATGTTTGCTTTTGCAATGGGAGGGGAGACAGTGTAGCAATAGATAGTTTGTGTAAAGTATCCTTATTTTAATGATTGCACAAATCACTTTTAAAAAATTATTTATTTATTTTATTGATTAAGGTATTACATATGTCCTTATCCCTCCGCATTGCCCCTTCCACCCCACCCCTGTTCACGTCCTCACCCCCCTGGTGTCTGTGTCCATTGGTTAAGCTCATATGCATGCATACAAGTCCTTTGGGTGATCTCTCTCCCTTCCCCCCCTCCTCTACCTTCCCTCTGTGGTTTGAGCATCTGATCAATGCTTCTCTGTCTCTGGATCTGTTTTTGTTCAACAGTTTATATTGTTCATTATAATCTGCAAATGAGTGAGATCATGTAATATTTACTTTTACTGGCCACATGGAGGGAGAAGTCCCAGTTTCTGCTATGGTGGATGTATGCCCTTGGTTGGATACACATGTCCAATGGCTGCTTACAGAGGTGCCCAGGAGCCCGCTGCTGGGGAAGTGGGCTCAGGAAGCCCTTGTGCCAGAGTGGCACTACTGCAGAGACTGGATGCCAGCAGCTGGGGTTGTGCCTTGAGGCATTTCAGAGAAGCACCCAGGGGCTGCCTGTCAGAAGAGTGGGCTCAGGGGGCTTGACTACAGTGACCAGAAGTTGGCAGCTGAGGATGAGGAAGTCTGAGTTTCTGCTGTGGGGCCTTGAGCCCTTGATTGGATACATGTGTGCCTAGTGGCAGCTCACAGAGGCATCCAGGTGTGGCCTGCTGGGGTGGTGTCTTCAGGGGGCCTGTGTGCTAAAACCACGCAACCGCGGTGTCTGTGGGTAGGCAGCTGGGAAGGGGGAAGTCCAAATTTCTACCGGGCCATGTGCCCTTGTTTGGATAAAAGCATGCCTAGCTGGGGCTCAAGGAGGCACCCAAGAACTGACTAAAGGCCTGCATGCTGGAAAGGCACAATTATAGTGTCCAGAGGTCAACAGCTGTGGAGGGGGATGTCCCAATTTTTGCTGCCTTGTGCCCTTGGTTGGGTTTGCGCACACCCAGTGTGTGGGAACCCCTTTCCACACCCCATGTTGGGCGCCAGATGTGGGAGCCCCTTTCCATGTCCTATGTGGTTCAGGGTTAGGGTTCTGGAGGAGGTCGCACGCAAATGAAGAGAGAGACTAAAAAATATTAATTTGGTGATATTGGGGGGCCAGGCGGGAGCCTTCCTCTAGAGCAGTGGTTCTCAACCTGTGGGTCACTACCCCTTTGGGGGTTGAACGACTCTTTCACAGGGGTCACCTAAGACTATTGGAAGAAACCTATTTCCCATGGTCTTAGGAACCAACACACCGCTCCTCGGTTTAGCAAAATGTAGCAATGTAGTTTACTGTTGTCATATGAAGACTGTTACCCATGCTACACCACGATTCAAGACAAAATTTCATTTATTTGTAATTAGAAATAAATATTTCACAATATACAATACATATTGTTTTTGTGATTAATCACTATGCTTTAATTATGTTTAATTTGTAACAATGAAAATACATCCTGCATATCAGATATTTACATTACAGTTCATAACAGTAGCAAAATTACAATTATGAAGCAGCAACGAAAATAATTTTATGGTTGGGAGTCACCACCACAGGAGGAGCTGTCTTAAAGGGTCATGGCATTAGGAAGGTTGAGAACCACTGCTCTAGAGTAAAGGACTATCCCTTGCTCTGGCCTTTTTCTCCCTTTTCTTAAGACTTTGGGACACACCTATAGCCTTTAGGCAGGAAATTACAAGAACAGAAATTAACATGAAACAAACAGGTAGAGGCTGCTTCAGCTAACAATGTTTCAACTAAACAGTGAGTGATTAGCTCTGACCTTTCAGAGCAATTAAGGTTGACTAGCTTTCTGGTCTCCTGTTCACATCTTTCTAAATGTTTGGTTTCCCGTACAGTGGCTGTTGGTTCAGTCACTCAGAGGGCCCCTGACGCTGAATCCACCCAACGGAGGTGACTGTGGGGAGGTATCCAGGAAGGGGGTGTTCAGAATTTCTACTAGCAAGGCAGTGGGCCCTTGTTTGGATAAGAGTGTGCCCAGTAGTGGCACCCCCTAGCGGGTGGTGGGCTCAGGCAGCCAGCATGCTTGAAAAGCACAATTTAGCACTGGAAAAGTATCACTCCAGCATCAGGAGTTCAGCCGCTGGGGTGGGGGAAGTTGCACTTACTGCTGCGGTAGTGGTGCACCTTTGGATGTAGAGGTACTTGAGTCCATTGGTCTGTGGGAGGAGCAGCTGGATTTTGGCAGGAGTGGCTGCTGGGTCACAGGCAATGCCTAAGGCTTGTCTGGATGGTGGTGTTGATGAGTTCCTAAAAGAGGCTGCTTTCCCCTTCAAGATGGCGTGGGCTCCGTGCCTGCGTCCTACGGCAGCCCAGGGAGTGTCTGAAGTGGTGGTAGGTGCTCCCTGTCCAGGAGATCCTGGTCTGCCAGCCCCTGCTTCTCCTGTGGGGACTTAACTGTTCTTCACTCACACATACACTCACCACACATATCCACACTCCTTTTATCCCCTCATTCACTCATATCTGCTCCCTCACCTCTGTCCTGCCCGCCACCATTGTCTGTCTGTCTCACTTTGTTTTTATTGAATCAAACTTTATATAAACTAGCAGGTTCTTGGATAAGTATGCCTTGTCATCAATTAGCTGAGCACTTTTTCTCAGAGTGAGATTGCTAAATCACCCATAGGGCACACTTCCCAATTTGGGATCAGAAGTTTACCTTAATGTTCACAACTGCCCCGACTCCAATCAGGGAAAGCCTCCCTCTCTCTCCCTATCCCTTGGATTAGGCTCGGCTGGATTAGGCTCATGATGAACTCAGGAACAGCAGTGCCATCACATTAGATGCAGATGAGGGAAGATGCCAGTGGCTGGAGGTAGTAGGGAGAGGGAGCCTGCCCCCAAAAGCTGATGTGTATATGTATATCCACCAAAGAATATGATAGAAGCACTCACATTAGGTGATCTTTTATCTGCCACCTATGGTCCATGTGACCCTGAGCAAGAACCATGGACCTACACAAGATCTTTATCATTTGTCCTAAGACACTGGCTCTGAAGAAAAAATGTTCTTGCTGGAGCCATCAGCACTTGCAGCCACTAGGATAATACACACTGATGTAGTTGATGCTCACTAAGTCTTGGTTTAAGTAATGAAAAAGCAATATGGCCAGAAATTTTTTTGAGGAGTCTATTCTATCTAGAAGGCCAGACGAGGGGCTCCTCATTAAGTGTGAATAGTCCCATCTCACACCAAGTTTTTTTGAATTTGTGATCTGGTTTGACACTAGACACATCATCTGATGTGACATTCCCACCCAGGACCATTCCACTTCAAGAGGACCTCATATCAACCATGGAGGTCACCAAAGCCTATAGGCACCCAAACCTGTAGGCTCCTTGAGTCCTGGGGCATTCATATCTCAATGGCACCTTCACTTTTATATCTTGTGCTTAGAGCCTGGCATGAATAGGCATTCAGGAACAACTTGGTGATTAGAATTGTTGAAATTAACTAAAAATTTGCTGTCTGAAATAAATCCTGAACATAAAAACAGAAGCCTATAGATAAAACATTGTTTTGGTGATTCCAACAATATAAAACATGTAGTTCTTTAAAAGGACCCATATATATATATATATATATATGGTGAAGCAAAAGTAGGTTTACAGTTGTTCATATGTTCATATGGAAAATAATACAATCCTATCTAATAAAGAGGGAATATGCAAATTGACCATTGCACCGTAACAAGATGGCTGTGCCTACAGTGGAGGAAGTAGGAATTCCATAACACAAGATTGTTGCACCTACAGTGGAGGCCATGTTTCCATAATGAGCAATCAGCAGGGACCTGAGGCTGAGTGGCACTGGGCCAGGGCAGGTGACCTCAGGCTGCGCGCCACCTGCCTGGTGGAGCTTGACAGGGACACTCAGGTCACACCCCCCACTCCAACACCAGGCTGGAAGACCTCAGGCCACATTCCATGCCTGGCAGGGCTTGACAGGGGACCTCATTCTGTACTCCTGCCCCAGTGCCAGGCCAGGGGACCTCAGGCTAGGCCCCACACCCAGAGCAGTTTGATGGGGGACTTCAGAGTGCACCCCCTGCCTGCAGGGCTTGATAGGGGACCTCAAGCCATACCCCCCACTCCAGTGCTGGGCTGGGGGACCTCAGGCTATGTCCCCTGCCCTAGCACCAGGTCATGGACCTGAGGCTATGTCCCCTACCATGCAGGGCTTGACAGGTAACCTCAGGCCATGCCTTCCTCCCATGGGGCTTGGCAGGGTACCTCAGGATGCATCCCCTGTCCTGGGCCAGGAGACCTCAAGATGTGACCACTAGCCCGGGCTGGGGTACCTCAGACCATGCCCCTGCCCTGGTGCTGGGCTAGGAAAACAGGACGTGCCCCCCACCCAGCAGGGCCTGATGGAGGTGGGGCTGGCCAGGTCTGGATCTAGCCCAATGGGGTTGGGGCTGGCCAGTTCTCACACAATTTTGAGTTGCACATGAGTGGTGGGGACTTGACTCTGGTTCCTGTGGCATGACCCAGACTCTGACAGGAGGAAGATCTTCATATACATTTTATTAATTTTTTTCATCTCTGACACTTCTATTATAGAGAAAGGGCAAATAGCAATATTAAAATATTTCCTCTAATTAATTCCCTTTTAATGGGCACAAATTTCATGCACCAGGTTACTAGTAATTAATAAATAACAATAGAAGAATAAACTCTGTGCTTTGTGTATTCACAACTGTAAGCCTACTTTTGCCCCATCCTATATAACATCTTGCTGAGCTGCTGTTTAACCTTCCTTTTAAGGAATTCAAGGAGGTACCTTCCATGCGGGTGGCTTTTCAGATGGTCTTCCTCCTATAATATTCTTATCTAGCTTCTTATTGACAAAGAAACAATAGCACTTGTTCATTCACTCCACACAATTTTTAATATTAACTTTGTTCTCTTCCCATCCCCTTTCTAGCTCTTCCTGCTACCACCTGTGCTGTATCAGGACAGCTGCATGTTTAATGAATGAATTGGTTGGAATGAATGATGAGTAAAAACACTTTTAAGTCGATTCTCTAGTGAACCTAGTTTTGGCAATGGGTGACTGGTGTTTGGCCAGCAGCCTCTTATTGTCAGCATTACTCAAACATAAGCCATGGAAGCCTGCCCAGGAAGTCTGTTTTCGTTGTTGTGTTGTTAATTTAGCATTGTAAAAGTTTTGGGATATTATATACATAAAACTACACATGACAAAAATGTACACTTCCATATTTTATCATAAAGCAAATATAAACTACCACCCAAATAAAGAAATAGAGCATCACCAGCATCCAGGAACCCTCTTTTTGTCATTTGGCAATCACCAACTCTTTTCTCCCCACAAAACTAACCACGATCCTGACTTTATTGTAATAACATCTTTGTTTTACTTTCTATTTTACCACTTGAAAATGTTTTTATCCAAACTGCTGAGATTTAGTTTGGTTTGTTTGTTTATTTATTTATTTAGACATTGTATAAATAAATTTTACATATGTGTTGATGTGTGTATATGTATGTCTGTGTGTGCCTTCTTTAATACATCATTGCCTTTTGGGAGTCACCAAAGCTATAGTTCATTTATTTTTTGTTGTATTCTGTTATAATATAAATATACTGCAACTTATCTTTCCTACTATTAGATTTCCATTTTTGCCTATTAAAAACAGCATTTTTATAACATTTTTGTATGCATACTTTGGTGCAATTGATAAGGGATGGGACATGATTATCTTCAATTTTAGGAGATAATGATAAACTGTTTTCCAAAATGATTGTACTAAATTTTCAAGTCTCCATTGGCCTACATCTTTTCCAGTATTGATATTGCCAATTTTTTTAAGTTTAATCATTCTGGTAAGTATTTCATTGCGGTTTCATTTTGCATGCCCTGCTTACGCATTTAGTGGAGTGTTTTTTCATATGTAGGTTAGCCATCTGAATATTAACTTCAAGAGATGCCTTTTCAAGTTTCTTCCTTATTTTTTTCTATTGGGTTATTTGTTTTTTTCTTATTAATTTGTAGGAATTGTTTATATATCCTAGATATGCGCCTCCCTTTACTAGGTATCTACACAAATACCTTTTCTTGTTCTGTAACTTCCTAATGGTATATTTTGATGGACAGGAATTTTTAATTTTAATGGACTCAATTTGATCTATGTTTTCCTTTACTGTTAATGCTTTCTGTATTCTGCTTAAGAAGTCTTTCTTTACCCAGATATTAAGAATGTATTGGCCAATATTATCTTCTAACAGGTTATTGTTTTATCTTTTACACTTGATCCATAGTCCACCTGGAACTGATTTTTGTATATAGTAGGAG
>PVJN01035671.1:0-21946 GCA_004026805.1 Lasiurus borealis | reverse complement strand
TACGACTGTCAGCTGATTTCTCAACAGAAACCATGCAGGCCAGACGGGAGTGGCAAGAAATATTCAACGTGATGAATAGCAAGAACCTACAACCAAGAATACTCTATCCAGCAAAGCTAACATTCAGAATTGAAGGGCAGATAAAGAGCTTCACAGATAAGAAAAAGCTAAAGGAGTTCATCAACTCCCAACCAGTGTTTTATGAAATGCTGAAGGGTACTCTTTTAGAAGAGGAAGAAGAAAGAGGTAAAAGCCAAAAAATTATGAACAAATACATATCTATCAACAAGTGAATCTAAAAATTAAGTGAATTAAAAATTTGATCAACAGAATAAACTGGTGAATATAATAGAATCAGGAGCACAGAAAGGGAGTGGAATGTTAATTCTTAGGGGGAAAGGGTTGAAGGGTGTACAGGGAGAGACTGGACAAAAATCATACACCTATGGATGAGATCAATGGGAGGGAGCTAAGGGCAGAGGGAGTGGTGGGAGATGGGTGGAGGGGTGCTATGGAGGGGAAAAAAAGAGAAACAAATGTAATAATCTGAATAATAAAGATTTAATTAAAAAAAAAAGAAATCTGAAGCACCAATCAGAAAAAATGTATGCACCCAATATGTTCATAGCAGCACAATTTACAATAGATAAGATGTGGAAACAGCCCAAGTGCCCTTCAGTAGATGAGTGGATAAAAAAGCTCTGGTACGCCTTCCAGTGGTCAGCAAACTACAGCTTGTGAGCTGCTCTGTTGAAGAATGAGTTTGCCAACCACTAGAATAGGGGTTTAATCACAAGGAACAGCAGCCTATAATTATTGGAATCAAGTGTCAGGTTTGGCTCAGTATACAGGGCATCTGCCTGTGGACTGAAGGGTCCCAGGTTCGATTCTGGTCAGGGACACATGCCCAGCTTGCCAGCTCCATCCCCAATAGGGTGAATGCAGGAGGCAGCCAATCAATGGTTCTCTCTCATTATTGATGTTTCTATCTCTCCCTCTCTCTCTCCCTTCTTCTCTGAAATCAATAAAAATATGTATTTTTGGGGGGGGGGAGGAAGAGATACAATTTTAGCAAAATATAAATAAAAATAAAGGAATTGGTATCACTCTTTCAAACTACTTAAATTGAAACTTCATCTTCTGAATAACTATAAAAATGTATGAAGTTGTGAAAATGGACACAATAAGTTTTACTATAATTTTAAAAAACTGAACACAATATTAAAAACATTAATTTTTTAAGGTATCAAAATACTTTTATAGAAAGCGCATTAAATCTTTATGGCATTCCTTAAATTAAAATGCAGATATGTTAGTTCAGTTGTTATTGAGTATTGTACATAATTTTAAAAAACTGAACACAATATTAAAAACATTAATTTTTTAAGGTATCAAAATACTTTTATAGAAAGCGCATTAAATCTTTATGGCATTCCTTAAATTAAAATGCAGATATGTTAGTTCAGTTGTTATTGAGTATTGTACATGCAGCTATGGTTGCCAGGTCAATGGAGATTTTTTTAGTGGCAACTCATTTTAATGACAGATTGCACTATAACAACATGGTTGGAAAATGGAAAGATTTGGTTAAAAGTATAATGATGTGTAAGTCTAACAGTTCAAAATAAGAGGGTATCAATGGATTAGTTCAATTCCTTTTTAAACTATTTTTATTAAAGAATGAGAACATATTTTTATTCTTATAAATTAAACATATATATGTAACATATAAAAAGTTTTAGTACCAGGTGGTTCACAACTTCTAGTAATACTATGGAGGGAAGGTTTAAATTTAAAAATATTTTAAAAAATTGAGCTATTTTATAATTGTAACCAATTTTTAAAAAATATTGCTTAGAAAACAAAAATATAATGCTCTTTGAACTTGGGAGAAAGATAGACACATAAAACCAAAAATTCTTGTAGTCAACAAAAGAGTGCACTACTATCCCTTACATAGTTTTCTAGTCTTTCATCAGAAATCTGTTAAAATTTGAACATAGATGTCATATTTTCTTCACTGTTTTTCTTGTTTAACCAACCATCAGGTAGTAAATTGAAATGAGAAATACCTGGCATTACTATGAAAATCTGAACAGATCTTACACCAATTATATAATGTGTACCATAAACCCTATTTAAACCTACATGTCTACATTTCCTATCAACAAAAATGACACCATTAGAAATATGAGGCTTAATATCAGCCGATAAATTATATAGTCTTATGAATTCTTACCTCATAGTACGTCCATTAATACATATTTCAAATGTTTATACCTATTATAATATTTGGCAATAATGTTGGAAGTCCAATATCCCACCTTCTGAAGTGAAGAAGCAGTGTCTTACACAGAAATTAAGGTACTGCTGATATTTAGTAACTGCATCACTAATAGTCATCTTCTTACCTACAATAGCATATAATTGTAAACAAACTAATTTTAAAATAGGTTGTTTTAAATATGGACCCTGGCTGCAATTTATTACAGCCCGTAAGACGCTTTAATTCTGAAAGACTCCAAATGTAAGTTTGTCCAACTCCTGGTGATGCTTGAAATGAAAATATCTCCCGTTATTTAAATAAGCAAAATTCTACCCACATGTGAATATATTATTTATATATTAGTGTTGTACCTGCAACATATCCTGCTTCCCGGTTTTAATGCTATATTCAAACACAAAGCGGGGGGAAATTAGTAAGAAAAGCCAAGACTAAACGCTCCTGCTGATATACCCTCTCCACTGGCCTTAGTAGAATCACCATATATTATAAAAGCTAGTCTATTCATCAAGAATGTGAGAGCTTCGCCCCAGCCGCACTGGCTAGGTGGATGGGGCGTCAGCCTGTGCACCGAAGGGTTCCGGCTTCCATTCTGGTCCAGGGAATAAGCTGGCGCTGCGGGCTCAATCCCCAGTAGGCGGAGGAGGCAGCCCATCAATGATTCTGTTCTCTCGTTCTCTCTCTCTCTCTCTCTCTCTCTCTCTCTCTCTCTCTCTCTCTCTCTCTTTCTCTCTCTCTCTCTCTCTCTCTCTCCTCCCTCTTCTTTCCTCTCTGAAATCAATAAAAAAATATATTAAAAAAAATGTGAGTTTCAAGAAACTCCAACATTAGCTAGACTACGTTCATATAACTGGTGCCAAATAAATCAAGGGGCTTCATGAGGATCTCAGAAGTAAGTATCAACGCCGGTTATAAACTCAAGGTCTCCTGACTCCAGGTTTAATGGTCCTTTCAGTAACCCCCCCCCCCAAAAAAAAAAAAAAATTCTACAAATGAGTAACTCAAAACTGTCTTTAGCAACTAAAGACGGTACTACTGGCTGTACTGCCGTCCAAGCGGGTCTGCTGTCTTTCTGGTATGCCCGACCCGACCGGACGAGAGCCAAAGGCGAGGGAAGTTCAAGGCTCACCCGCAGTTAGAACTAAATGAAAACCACGACGTGGTTGCCAAATCTCACCCAGCAGTCAGGACGCTCCGACCGACCGACCGACCGACCCGACCGACCGACCGGACCGACCGTCGTCCCAGAGACTCTAGAGGAAACGTGCGAGCGCGACAAAGGTCGTCTGTAGGTCGTCTGTCCGTCTGGCGGGGAGGTACGGCGGGTGGCCTGCCCTGCGGTGGTCCACGGAGGAGGGATGTTAGAACATGGAGGGCAGCAGGTGGAAGAGGCCGGAAGGCGGCGGGCGAGAGCGGAAATAAGAGAGGGGGCCGGGCGCTGAGGAGCGGAAGGAGCTGCGAGGGGCCCCGGAGGAGAAAGGGAACACGCGGCGCCAGGGGTGACGGTAGGAGCCTGATGGTCCAAAGATGCCCTATGGTTCTGGGACTTGCCCTCCGGCCACTCGACGGAGCGAACTCCGCAGGCGCCGCCTCCAGTGAGCAGCGGGTCCTCCCTGCGAATTGGGCGTGAGTGACTCAGTCAAGGCTTTCTGCGGCCGGGAGACAGGGTCTCCAGCGGTTACCCGCGGTGCGGCAGCGAGCTTGCTGCCCCCGTCCCCTTCTCACCCCTTTGGGTCTTCAAAGGTTGGTCCTAAATCTCTGGGACCAACGACCACAAACCGCCGCCACCGCCGTTTCAGAGACGTGTCAGTCGGCGCGGGGGTCGGGGAGTCCACACGGTGCAGCTCGCGCCGGGTCCTCGCGCCTAGACTGGGCTCCCGGCGAGCACCGCGCACGGTGGCATAAACAGCCCCACGCGGAGTGCGGCCTGGACCAATCAGGGACCGGCCTCAGGGACGAGCGAGGGCCATTGGACAAGACCCTGGTTTAAACCCGAAGGCGGAGCTTGGGGGAGGAGCTTAAAAGTGCTTGGAGTGACAGGCACTTGAACCAATTGGAGCGAGGAATGCAAATTCCTCGGAGGTTGGGTGGTCACGAAATGATACTAAAAGAAGGTCCTGCTGGTCTTGTTTAGGCGCTTAAAAACCAGGGCTATGATTTGAACTTCTTTTAGAAGAATATATAGATACTTTGTTGTACAGGTTCTTTTTCTCCTTTAATGTTTTCACGTGGTAAACTACAAGTTTGATCCCAAATAGCCGTGACATGACTATGGACCTTTTAAAATAGGGATCTGGGGGTGAGGTGGGAGAGGGGGCTGGTGATAAGGCTGGAAGTACTTGCAAATGGCACTAGACTATAGGGAACAGTACTTTAATCATAGGATGACGCTACCGCCAATCAGTTTATAGAGAGATCTGGCTGTGGCAGAGCTGAAGAACCATTTTCTATGCTAGTGTAAAACCAATTTTCACGGATACGGTTGTGTGAAATTTTGCTTCCTGTAAAAATAGAGCTCACGATTAAATGGCAGACAAAGAAAAAGACTGTAGGAACCAACTTTAGGTTCATAGACTTACAGAATATGAGAACTGGAAAGAATCTAGATCATGTAGTTTCTCTTTTAACAAATGAGGAATATGGTGTCCAGAATAATCCACTGGGTTACACAGTAACACATTCGGTCTCCTAATTCTCATCCTTAAGGTACTTTCTTTCACAATAACTCATGATTTTAGTTTGTCGTCATCACATGTTCATGGCATTAATGAATGTGTTTTTATTTTTAACATACTTCAACAATCCTAGTGAGGACTTTGGAGTCAGAACTGGACTCAAATTTCTATAGTATTACCATTTTGTGGTTAGGACACCTTAGGCAAATAACTTCTCTGAGCCCCAGTTTTACATGGCAATTGTAGGGATTAAATGATAAAAAAATGTTAACAAAGCATGAGTACTTACTTTGTGCCATAAATAACGCTAAGGAATTTTCAACTATTAATTAATTTGAGGCTCACAGTATTTTTGGCAAAGGTCCTTTTGTAGAATCACCTGTAAAAGCTATAGAGTATTTATCAAGAATGTGAGGGACACAAGACACTGGGGGGTTAGGATCGCATGGGAGTGTGTGTGTGGGGGGGGGGACAAGGGAAGATATGTATACATGTAATATATTAATAAAAATATTTTTAAAAAGAAATGCAAAAAAATTAGAATTTTAGAAAACTTATCAATACATAAAAAGAAGTTTCTAAGTTCTTAACATTTTCTGGTTAGATTGGTAATATAACTGATATGTTTATTTGATATGGTGTAATAAGAGCTGTCCACATTGTGGAAATCTACATATCTCAGTGAACTGATATTGTTCAAATGACCAATCATGTTACAAAACTATGAATAAGTAAAAAAATAAAATAAAAGAATGTGAGAGCTTCGCCCTAGCCACTCTCACAAGTTACAGGTGGGGAAACTGAGATACAGTTTGCTTTCTGTAAAACAGAACTCACAATTAAATGGCAGACAAAGTAGCTCAAGCTAATATAGCAGCCTCAGGTTGGCTTTAAAACCTGCAGGCATAATCACTATGCTATACTGTCTCAAAATGTGTCCAGAAATAAATGGCATAATACCTAATGTACATGTGGAGCTCAACAAATATTCTTTCCTAAACTCTCTGCCCTTCAGTCAATGAATACCATCACATTTATAGAGGCTGCATCCATTCAAAATAAAGCACTAGAAAACTTAGACTAATTATATACCTAAAATTTTTTTAATGTGTAATTTCTCCACATCAGGAGCTACAAGTATGGTAATTGATCTATCTTATTGATTAACATGTGTGACTGCTTGTTTATTTCCCCACAAAAAGATTCATGTTGGTGCCTTTTCAATTTCCAATAATTCTAAATACATGTTTAAAGTTAAACTAACTGAAATTCTGTTAGACATAGTTGTCTGAAAAGTTTTAAAAAAAATTTTTTTTTAAGATTTGCTGTAGGATCCTTAAAATATCACTAGGTGGAGATATTGTGAGTTGCAAAAGAGGTTCTTGAAGGGTGTTTTCTATTTCCAGTTTCTTTTTCCCTCCGGACCTCCCGGCAAGTATAAAGAAAACCAAATAAACAAAGGCTTCTCAATAGGCATTAGAATCAGGCCACAGAACCCTGCTTTAGAAAAGACAGTATTATTTAAAGACCATCCCTATTCCAGTACTTAACATTGTATATCCTTTGGGTCAAATTCCTTCTAAATCTTGTATTATCCATAGTCTATAAATAGATGTATTTTTCAAATGCTATAAAAACTGTATTCTCTACATGTAAAGTCAAACGAATGGCTTTTAATTTTATTTCTCAAGACTCCTAGAAAAGAGGATCTAAAATACTTAATACCAACTAGATTTCTTTTTCAGAAACAAATCTCAAATTAGAGTTTGTTATAAGTTTATTGGCAAGTTTATAGGGAAAGGTGATCCAAATGAATAGAAAGAACGAAGATAAGATCCACTTGTAGATGCAATCTCTGGAACAACCTTTTTGCTTTTACTTATTTTATTTCAAATCTCATTCTTTAAAAATGAGATATGCTGAAACCGATTTGGCTCAGTGGATAGAGCGTCGACCTACGGACTGAAAGGTCCCGGGTTCGATTCTGGTCAAGAGCATGTATCCTGGTTGCGGGCACATCCCCAGTAGAGAGCATGCAGGAGGCGGCTGATCGATGTCTCTCTCTCATGGATGTTTCTAACTCTCTATCCCTCTCCCTTTCTCTCTGTAAAAAATCAATAAAATATATTTTTTTAAAAATGAGATACATTTTCATCTCAACCTGTGTCTTAGCATCACTGAATTACTAAGCCCTTATGACAAAAAGGAAAAAAAAAGGAGTCTTGTTCTGTCATAATAACATATTAAAATGTAAACTGGAAACAATTTAAAAATTAGAGGTAGCTTATTTTTTTTTCACAAGTTTGAATTCCTTAAGTAACCTCATAAAAGAAAAGGAATTTCTATATAATTTCCCAAATTACTAATATGTAGAAGGAAGGAGGTGGAGATATAGTAGTGTAGTTATTTTCAAAATATGACCATGTTCATAATGTCAGGGTTTAGAAAAGTTATAGCTAAAGTTTTTGAAACTGGTAAAAATTTGACTCCAAAGTTAGCTTTTGGACTATTTATGCTGCTCTGTTTATTTATCCCTTCATTTGAAATTATGGTGAAGCTGAAATTCTTGCAGACCCTAAAGGAAATTTTACAGCCAGCCTTCTCTTTAATCTCAAGGTGTATACTTAACTGACACAGTAGAGGACTCTATCCTTTCACTAACCCCAGAGTAGTTCAAGGGCATGGGCAATATTGTTAAATAAATATTTGTCTAACACCTACTGATTTCTAAGCATTTTAGGAGGTCTAATGAGTTGTATTTCAAAACATTTTTTTTCTGTCAGTGGGACAAGATGGATTAAATACAGTGGTCTTTGGAATATGACAGTTTAAATGCCAGCAGTATGAGTTTGGATATAAATTATTTAGCCACCCAAAGTCTCCACGTTCACATTAATTGCATTTATAACAATATTTCCTGCCTTGTATGTTAGTTGTCTAGATTAAATAAGGTACTGAAACAGTCGGGATAGGCTAGATTTTATACTGCAATAATAAACAATCCCACAAATCTCAGCTTAAAATAATAAAGGTTTATTTCTCCCTTGGATTACAGTAGCAGTGGCTTTGTTCCCATTCCTCAGTTCTTCACTCAGCAACCCAGAATGATGGAGCATCAGTAACTGTTACAAGGCAACTGGCCATGGCAGAGGGAAAGGGGAACTCTAGACCATCTCACATGGACAATTACATGCCAGATTCTAAAATTATACCTGTCCTTTCCAATAACATTTCATTAGGTGGGACTGGTTACATGGAGCCACCAACAAAGGGATCTAGGAGGTATCATCCTTGGTACCCTGAATGTGGCATTTTTTCTGACCTGCATCAGTGACTACTATGGATATTAAATGTAAAGAGTCTAGTATAGCATCCACCTCACATTCATCCCTTTCCTCTCTCCAAACTACCTTGTATGCCTTCTTGTTTATAAAATAGTGATACCTATATTTCAATACCATTAACCTTAAATTCTCAAACTGTGTTTGGTACAATGCTTGAACCAGAACGTGTTCCTTGAAGTAAATAGTAATGTTATCAAATTAACTTGAAAAAACACCTTAGATCCCTTCTTGGAGATGCTCAGTGCACAATAGTTTATACAAGTTCAGAGATGTCCTAATTGTTTAAGTCAAGGCTTGACTTATTTAATCACCCAATGGGCTCATGCAGTGCCTATTTATAACCCAAGAAACACCTATTGAACACTTGTTAGAAGATACTGCTCTAATGAATATAAGACAAGCCTCACTGAATCTTCATATGATAATGAAAAAGGACCTTGCATTAAAAACAAGAAATTTATTACAGATGTCCTAGTATATTTAGTTATTTAAAAATAGTCCTCTATTATGTATAAATAAAAGAATATAAATTATTTAACAAATGTTTATTGAGAATATAATTTTATCACTAGTGATACTACAACTAATATTCCTACTCACATTTATTAATTACCTCGTAGAATACCAGACAGCAGGCATGGTGAGGTATCAAATGATAGAAGGCATAGAGTTGCTAGTGCTGGTCCATGCGTTCAGGCTTTTAGCTGGAATGAGAGAAGTGTAAGATCTATTTGCTCATTTACTTTAAGCACCAGATAAAAGATTTAGGATTAAGTCTAGCTTGTAAAAAGAGTGTACAATTGTCTATGGTTGCTTCTGGGTTAAGAAAGTATTTGGCTCATAGACACAACAATAGGGTGGTTGCCAGAGGGTAGGGGATAGTTAAGGGTAAAGAGGGTCAAATATATGGTGATGGAAGATTTGACTTCGGGTGGTGGGCACACAATGCAACATATAGATAATGTGTCATAGAATTGTATACTTGAAACTATATGATTTTATTAACTAATGTACCCCAATGCATTTATTTTTTTTTAAGTCTTTGGAACTTCACATTCACTGTAATGGCCACAGTAGCTAGCTATAGTTGGCTGGTTATGAATTTGGTCTTGTGATCAATAGACTCACCTAACAAACATAGGTCAAACATAGGCAATATCAGGTTGCCATACTGTTATTAATTTTGGAGATGTTGGAAGCAGAATCTGGCAAATGGCTAAATTTGAGGAAAGTGATTCTGTTTTTCTTCTTTATTAAAAATGTCACATCCTGGCCGGCATGGCTCAGGAGTTGAGCATCAACCTATGAACCAGGAGATCACGGTTTGATTCCTGGTCAGAGCATATGCCCAGATTGTGGATTCCATCCCCAGTGTGGGGCATGCAGGAGGCAACTGATCAATGATTCTCATCATTGATGTTTCTGTCTCTTTCTTGACCTTTCTCTCTGAAATCAATAAAAAGATATTTTTAATGTCACAGAATAGGTTTTAAAGAATGTATGTAATAGTTTCACAGTGTTTTATCATCTAGTCAGAAACACAGAATAAAGCTGAAATATTTAACAGAAGAAAGAATTACCAGTCACAGTTATATTTTTTAATCACTTTTGTTTAGGCATTGTGCTTAAAACTTAAATGCTTTATCTTAATTATTCTGCACTGCAACTTGATTTCTTAGAAGTACTATTTTTATCTCCATTTTACAGGAAAGAAAACTAAATCTTAGGTTGTTTTGTTTTTCTGACTTCGATGTTGCTGCTGATATAGATTTGAATTTAGCAACCGTTATACCATCTTCATTGACCTGTGATACTAATTATAGAATCTCTGGCATACACAGTAAAAGGAAAAGATGATAAGTTTGGTAAGACTGATAGGGAATCTAGAAATAGAGGCTCCAAGAGCTGGATTTCTTGTACCCTTTTAGAAAAGTTGAATAATCAGTGTCTTGAAGCATGCAGGTAGGTCACTGAGAATATTAGATCATTAACATATATCATCCATGATTTCTGAGCACCACAACTTTTCATTCAAATCATTGGCATTTTATTAGCATAATTATTACAAGTACTAATTAATACAATGTTGGAGGACATAGAATGCCCAGGAACTTAGAAATTTACTTTGTTGGTAAAATAATGTGTATATGTCCATATTGTCTACACACACACCATGAAGAAGCATTTCCTCCACATGATGCCTGCAGCACCAAAGGACTGAGTAGGAATATGGGATGGGACTCATACTTCCTTGATAACAAAGTCTGTGAAGGACTCTAGGGGCAGAACCACCACCACATTTGAGAAGCTTTGGTGTCACAGCTCCTGGTGTGGTATGGTTTATTTAGGACTTTCAAAGCAGAATTTCAAAAAGATTTATCTTCCAACTATTTCTTAAGCCTTTCCACAAGAAACATCTCTGATAGTTAAACAAAAATATTAGGAGTAACACAGTTGACTTTCTTTACCCACATATTATTCTGTAGACTTTAATGGACTGTCTCTTATTGTTGATCATGGTATTAAACCCTGGGCAATACAAACAAAGATGTAAAAAGTACACAATCTACATCTCTGACTGGTCTAAGAAGTAGTTGTAAAATAGTGGTTCCTAAATTGATTGTGTTCAAGAATTATCTAAGGTGGTTAAATATGCAAAATTTTTAAACCCTCAAATTTTGAATCAGCATATTTCTTTTTAAGTGAGATTAGGTCAACTACATAGAAAAGAACACTCTAAATAACTCCAATTGCCTGAAGAAATGAGCAGCTTATTTCCTGTGGAGGAAGACAGTCCAAATCTGAGATGGTATCACCACAGGAACCCAAGGTTCCTTCTTCCTGCTTCACTATCCTAGATGCCTGTCTTCCAGCCACCAGGTCACCTCATGATTCAGAATGGCTGCTGGCACTCCAGCTCTTGTGTCTGCTTCCAGACTGGCAGTAAGAGAAATGGGGAAAGAAAAAGTGCATTTCTTCCCTTTCAAGGGCCATTCCTAGAATTCCTCCACACTTCTGCTTTCATTCGATTGGTCAGAACATTGTCACCTGGAAAATAAGGCCAGTAAATGTGGTATTCTAATACATAGATGTATTGCTAACCCCAACTAAATAAAGATCATGTTACTAAAGAGGAAAGGAGCAATAATGTTTTTGATATTCAGCTATGGAGTAATCACTGCTCCATTGCATGTGGAATGTGGCCCAGGAACCTGCAATTTTAACAGATTTCCTGAATGATTCTGATGCAGGTGGCCAATATAGTGCTCATTAAGGAACAGTACTATAGGATATCAGAATAAGGGAAACTTATAATTACCTGATATTAAAGTTTAAAAAAATCAATTTATTTTATGAAGGCAATTAAACCTAATGAAATGCATACTGTGAAAAGGATACTCTCATTTATTAAGAATGCAAGAAAATGGGGGGTATTAATAAAAATTTTTATTGGCTAATATTGTCATACTATTTATTACATATGGATTATTATTTCCAAATATATAGAATAACCACTAATTGCACATGCATACTTTCCATGGGGGGAGAGAGAGGGTATAAAGCCTGGCAAGAACCAAGGCCATATTCAGGGAATCATTGCTCTAGAAGAGTCTTTGTTTCTCTACCTATCACTCAGTTATAGGTGGAGAACACGTGCAAAAAGTACATTTTCTCTAAATCTCTTTTGAAAAAATAGCTCACTTGGTTCCAGAGAGGTTAGGAGAAAGAGCACTAACAAAGAGGAGACATCTGAGCTACAGAGGGAGGCATAGCAGCCACTGCAGGCAGCAGCAGCTGCTGCAGAAAGGGAAGCAGGTATTGGGTAGCTGTTCACCTAAGGAAAACCTCATCCTCCAGACTGCTGTGGTGCTCTAAATCCATTTTCTTCATCTTTCTCAATTTCAGATTTTCTTCCAGCTTGTCTTTGTCTGAAATTCCTATATGGTTTTTAAAATAATCATCTCCAATAGCAGTGTCCCTTTAAGTTCTCATCTAGCAAAAATTAGTTGTGATAGGAAGTGAAAGTATCTTCTATTGTTCAATTCCCTGGCAGTCATTTGTCTGTTGCTTATCAGAAGTAAAGTGGGAGAGATGTATGTGGAGAGGTGGATGGAGAGAAGAGTTAGGGGAGTCTTAGAAACTAAAAAATATTTTCATGTTGCTCAAGCATTTAGCAATTGCTAACTTTTTGGTTTCTACCAGCAGTAAGAACCCTGGTCAGATCAGGTGTCTGAACCAACGAGAAGCTTAAAGCTCTGGTTTTTCTGCCTGAGCAGATCTTTTGGGGCAACTACAGGCAGAACCAGGCTTAACAGACAAGAGCTATATATCTGTTAAATTTTGGAATTTAGGCTCTTTGTTTGACTCAATATAAACAAGGAGATTTTCTCAAAAATACTAACATTCTTCTTCAAAGGATAGGTGATTATGTCAGGTAGCAGATAAGATGGTTTCAAACTTTTATATATATTGGAGTCAATATAGGACAAAGGACACATTTATATGATACTATTTCGTGCAATTTTCATTGGACATGTTAGCTACTTGGATTGTTAATCTCTCATTATGCTTTTTAAATGAATATTTTAGTTACAGAGAGTGTGAAGTACTTCTGAGGTTATGCTACTGAAAAGGGTCCCAAAGCATTTGAATCTGAGTCTTGCATTTTGTATTGATCTCTCCACTCCATCATTCTATGAAGGGAAGAAATGGTCATTTCTCAGCAGGTTGTTTGAATGAGAGCCCAAGACTCTAGAGTCTATGCAGTAGGGTTGTTTTTAATTTCTACCCCTTCTCACTTTTTGAATTTCCATCTGAATAAGTGTTCTTTTTAAAGAAGCCAATAGGAATGGGAATTGAATCAGTCATTGATTTGATGACCCTCTGAAAGGAATCACTTTTTTGAGAGTGCAGTTCTGATATCACAGAGTGTTTTATTCCTCAGAAAAGAAAGTTAAATTATGATTTATGCTTCTTAAAATGAGGCATAAAACAGTTGACTGTATGGTCCATTCCAAAGAATGCTGACGTGAAAACAGAAATGTTAGTAAACACTCTGTTTTCTGAGTCTCTTGTTTTGTTTTCTTTTCCCCGTCAAACTTTGTAAAAAGAGGCCACACTCATGTACATTTCAACACACAATCTGCCTTCTCCCAACCTTTTTAACACCCCCTACCTAGTAATAGTGGGGTGCTTATTAATCAAGGTCACTGGCGGTCTTCTTATTTGTCAAATCCAATAGGAAAATTATTCAGTTCTTATCTCTTCTATATCTTGATATATTTGTATGCTTACCTTCAAAACTCACTTCTCCTGGGCTTTTTCACAGTGTCTGCTTTAAACTTTTGTGCTATTATTCTTCATTCTTTTTTCTGAAACTGTTCTTGATCTTTCTTCCTCTCTCTTTTGAACTTAGTTTTGCATCTTTATATTTAAAAAATAATAATCTTCACAGATGCTCTAATTCATATCCTTGGCTTCAACCACCACTATTATAATCCCCAAATATATTCCCATCTCTGAGCTCTGTCTTAGGAATGAGACTCCAAGTGTCTACTCTATTATTTCTACCTGTGAGGTCCCTAGGCCACTCAAATTATAAATCCCAAACCAGGTCCATCCTACTTCTCCCAGGGCCCACTCCTCTAAATTCACCAGTGTTAGTATAACACAGTACAATCAGCACACTTATCCTGGTGCCAAGTCTTGGCCTACTCTCCCTGAGCTACAGTTCTGTCTTTCCGAGAGGGCTTTTTCCCAGGCTCTCCTGTCAACTGGTTTCTAGCTCAATTGACAGTGTGAAGCCCTCACATAGTGGAGGGTGAGAGGAAAGGAGAAACTAAGGCATTAACACACATACACCCTGCCAGACTCTATGAAATAGCCCCCCTCTTTCTCAGCTTTCCTCTCCATCCCCTCTGTCACTGCTTTACATCAAGTCCTCATTTTTTTTTCTTACATTTTGGTAATAGAACTTTCAGCTTATATCTCACCTAGTTTATTCTCTACATTGTTACAAAATGAGCTAAGGTGATAATCAGATATTTATCTCCCATGTAAGCTGATAGCCATTTTCAGAGGAAAGTCAGCTGAAGAAGCTCCTTTAGAGTGGTTCACCAGGCCTTGCACGTGTTTGGGCGAGTTAGCCACAACTGATTGGCCCAAGGATGCCACCTAATCTGAAGGTACATTGAGCTAATATGTGACCTTTCATTGTTTTGAAATCTATTTACTTACCATTTTTTTCTCATTATACTAAGCAACCAGAGGATTAAAATGCTAAGTAGTTCATTCTTGTATGGTCCTTTGCTTGGAGTACACAGAAGGTCTGCAAGAAATTAATACATTCATTATAGGAAACTTTGTCCAATTCATGGGAGACCTCAGTGGGCCAATGTTGAGTGAGGGAAAGAAAACTAGAGTTAAGTTCTGCCTCTGGCTCTGATTATTTGCATAATCACAAAACATCTCAACCTCTGAGCCTAATTTTTCACACCTGAAATGTAGTTAGATGTTTATGGGTTCAGCCCAGTAACTTCTGTGTTCCTTGGCAATGCTGGTAGTGCCCATCAAGTGTGGTCCTGGATCTTGCTTCTATTCATACCTCATTTCTTCCTCACCCATGGCCAGGGCTAAAGCAACAGGCTGCCTTGATGGCATTACCCAGCTGACTAGAAGACCCATGTCCAGGACTCTAATTGTTTCTTTTGTGGAATGGAGAAGAGGTTTTTCATTTAATGTTGCACAGAACACTTTTTGCATAATCAGGGTAAGCTTTAAGATGTAGGTAACATAGACCATATCAGTCTGAAAGCAGATCCACAAAAAGTTTTAATTTCAAATATAGAGGACAGTATGTAAAATTGATTTTATTTAATATACATGTATATATACCAAATATAAAACCAGTTGAACTGATAGGTTTAGGTTAGGTAAAACTTTCTCAATAGAGATATAAAACAAAATTGGCAACTATCATTTCTTATATGCTTCTCACCTATAACAAGGATTTGCCCTTGGTATGTGATATTACAGACTAACCATTTTTTTCTATTTGACAGTAATAGCATGAAATAGAAAATGAAAAAAATAAACATATCCATATTCTGAAAAGCTAAGTTTTTAAATGACAAATCCTTATATATTTGCTGTCCTTAGAACTATATCTAGCAGCACAAATACCTGGAATATGCAGTATACACACATTCATTTTTCAGGAATCAACTTTCTGATGTGACATATGACTCCTCTCTGACACCCCACCAAGAGTTATTCAAACATAATAACTGAAGTCTGTTGACACTTTCTTGACATGTTTGCTCTCCACCCTCACAATTACAGGCCTTTATTTGAAAGATTTAGGACTATAGCTAGTATCCTAATAGATGCTCTTGTCCTGTCTTGCATCATGCTCCCAGCTTTCCTTCATGCTTTTGGGAGTTACTTTTATGAACCCTAAATCTCCATTGCCTCTTCATAAAGTCCACATTTTTTGGTCTACACACAAGGCTTGTACCACCTAATTACTTTTTTCCTTTCCCACATCTCTCATTAGCCTTGCTCTGCTCTAGCCTCTGAACCACTTGCATTTGCCCAAATGTGCCTGCAGTTGCATGCTTTCAGTCCAGTCAACTTTTATGCATACATATTTTAAATAATAGTAGAGTATCTCACACTTATGTGCCAGACATATTGTGGACAGTTTTCATGCTTTTGCTCATGTGTAAAATGTTCTGCCAAATCTACCTCTTGAAAAACACCTGTTTTTCATCTCAGTACACAGTCTCTATAATTTTGGCCTTATAGTTAAAACTAAGCACTTCTTTTTCTGTGCCTTCAATCAGCTCTATTGTGTCTTCTATACCAATGTGGCCATAAACTTTAAGGAAAAGATCCATGTCTCATTGACCTTTTCATCCCTAATACCTGCACAATACCAACTCAGGCATTATTTCATCTTAGTTGCAGTAGTCCTATTTGACCTTCACCTGAATATGGCAAAAAACAAAATAAGCAATAAGAAGCTGCATTAGATACTACTTGATTACCATTTCACATGTGAGAACTTTAGGAATATATGGGCTCATATATGGCAGGATCACAAGGATTAATCTTAACTGATGATGCTGTCTTGAAATTTATTACAAGACATATTTAATAGTGCAGGATTTCTTCCACAACCACAATCAGGGATATTTACATCTTTTTCTACCTAGTTAAGCAACTAATCAAGCTCAGCCAACAAAGCAAAAGCTCTCCTTTTCTCCTAAGTTCAACAAAGTCTAATGTTGCAGAACATTTAGTAAGTAAAACTCCCTCCAAATCCCTCTTCTCTAAACAGTGAAATAACACATCAGTGTGATACGATCACCTCTTACTATTTCTCACCTTAATGTTAGCATTGCCTCCTTCAGAGAGATTTATTTGACAATTTAATGTCTTCTTCCCCTGTGTTCCCATAGCACTGTAGACACTTTAATATGGTTAGTTAGAATGATTCAATTTAGACCATGAAATTGAAATAGGTCAGTCCCTGGCATATAATGAGTACTCAAGTGAATGATGAATTGAATCTTGCTTTAAGAATATGAAGTGAGTAAAGACTATGTTAATTCTAACCTTAAGTACTTCCCTTGGCATTTAATCAGGGATTATAATCTTTGAACACAGATTTAACATTAGACCCTGGCTTTTATGACTTAAAATACTAAGGTCTGCAAAAAGGTGTTAATTACTTATGAGGACACCATATTTTTTAAGAATGACTTTAAACAATTGCTACAAGGGTAATATACAGTAAGTGAAAAAAACAACAACAACACTAATACAATGCATTTTTCGTGTTTTTTTTTTTTTTTAAGAATAGTTTTATTGATTTTTTAGAGAGAGGAAGGGAAACACTGATGTTAGAGTGCAACATCAATCAACATTGATCAGCTGCCTCCTGCATGCCTGTACTGAGGATTGAGCCCACAACCGGGATAGCCAGCATGGGCTGACTCCCAACCAACTTGTGCCACACCAGCTAGGGCTGGTGGTTGCTTTTATTTGTACATACTTGAAATAACTTTAAGTGGTCAGAACAGGCCCATGGAACAACTTTATTGTGTGGTATTGCCATTTCAAGTTTTAATTATTTAAAATATTTAAATGATTGAACACAAAACTAAACTCCAACTGAATTTATTGTGAGTAAATTAATGGTAATATTATATCAATTACTAAAATCTGCTCTTAAATTTGTTCTGGTTGGATTATTGAGTGACTCATCCAACTTCCTCATACCACTCATTATGTGACTTATTTTGTGATTCTTGGTAGTTTATTAGGTAACTTTAATACTTGAAATACAAGTCTAGCTTTTGGCTTAATTTTAGAATTTGTTAATTTTGATTAAAGTACTTGAATGCTTGCTTTAACACCACTACATCTCAATTCAAATATTAAAACAGCCTTGGTATAATCAATTTATATGCCTGGCAGTACTAAGACACAAAATATCCCTAACAGTTATTCCCTTGGGACCTTCTTGTTTGGGGCTTATATGCTGCAATGGCATTCTTCTTTTAAGGATGGGAGCTATACTTGGCAATGAAATTGGAAAAAAAATGGTCTAGAAAGCAAATCTGAGGGCTTTTAAAAATTATACAATGCATTAGTAAGTGCTCTAAAAGCTAAACCTTTCAAAGTCATATATGTGAGTTACAACACAGGCAAAGGTATAAGAAAATGGACTAAATTAGTTGTAACATTCACCTCTACAAATGCTCCACACTGGTATGATAATAAACCAGTCAAGAACAAACTTAATTTCTCATCAGTTTGAGGTATATGTAGATATCCAAATACCTAATTGGTACATATACATTCCAAGTATCCAAATTATTGCAATCCTATATCCATTTACCTCTTAGTGTCGTTTAAAGTGATCACAGTGGCACGTTAAAGGGGGAGGGGGAAGAATGCTAGGCTTCCTATTAAGTAAAGCTACATCAAATTGTTCAACTGATGCTATAGTAGCTATTTCTGCAGGAAAACACAGATTTCCATAGTTCTGGTCAGTTATTTTATCAGTAAACCTTAAAATTTTGCTAATATGGTTTCAAGTAATGAAATATTCTTGACTCATTGGGAATTATAATACATAAAAAAAGATAGAGAATTTCTGTTTAGGCCAATCATCAAACATGTTTTCATCTGAACAAAAGAAATTCTTTCAGTTTAATACAAGTTTTTCAATGAATAAATTTACAATAAAGTTGATGATCTCATTCAATAAGTCTTCTGATCTTCAGATTCTGGCCTAACGGAGAAGAGCAGTGATTACTGGAGGAAAAAAAAAAAAACTATCTCCTGTGGCCATCATCTTAGAGGCTGGTTTTCTTGTAATGATGAAGTCTGTCACAGTTGTCAGGTTTCCAAGATTTGCACAGAGCTTCAAAATGGAACTGCCTGAGGAAGATTCAGAAAGCCTTGTTCTTGGGCTTACACAGTAAGCACTTTGTGTGATTCTTAATCACATTTTTATCCAGAACACAATGTTTCAGTCACATTTTTCTTGACGATGCTTATACTGATTTGTGCTCTATAAATATGAACATATTTACACACAAAATACACACACTGACGTGAGGATACGAAGTTAGCCAGCCATCCATAAGCAGAATGGAATAAAAATAGCAGGAAGAGTAGTATATGATGCCATGCCCAGACAGATTATAGCCGCCAATCCCAAGAGTGCCGAAGCAAGAACACTTCTCTGATCACGAATAATTATCTTCAAATTTTCACAAAACTAGAAAATAAAATTTAAGAATGTCAAAAAGGGGTGGCTAAGTCTAAGAAGAATCATATATACCAAATAATAAAGCACAATTTTCCAGGCTATTTTCTGTCTACTAGAAAAACTAGAATTTCTCTTATGACTTATGAAAGAATTTAGATGTTGAGAGTTCAGATTTTTGATTCCACATTTTGTAACAGCCCGCTGTAGTAACACCTCTGGCAAATAGATTATCCATGGCAGTTGCCTATATAAATACAGAACTTTTATTGAAAACTACAGAGAATGTAATCCCATAAAAGTTCAGGATTGAATGTTAAAAGCATTAAACTGTTAATTAATAATAATATATTCTAAAATTAGATGAGCAAAGAGATCTCTAATCTCAAATAATAAATTGTCCATTGTTATTGGTGAATTCAATTCATTCAATGAACCATTCTAAAATTTGGTGATATATTAACTTTTAACTTTCTAACTCAAAATTAAGAGACAACTTTGCAATTCTCATGTTATCCTGGTAATAGTTTTATATATGGAGAATTAAAAAATGAGATTCAGAACCAAATAATTCCTCATTGTTTCTGGAAAGTAGAAATCAGTCCTCCTTCAGCATCAATGACCTAATTTTCACAGAGCATGTCCAACAAGCAGTTCTGAGAACTGGAAAAATTGGGATAGGGATTTTTCCCCCCTAGGAAGTCTCTTCTGTAGCCAGTTTGTTAAACCATTCAAAGTAAAGACAAAAACTCAAGTTTCACAAGAGGTGCTATGCAGCAACAGCAATTAAAACCCTTCTCTACTTCTATAAAGCCCTACAAAGTTTCCAAAGATGAAAAACTACTCCAACTACTTAGGTATGCAAATTAAATATTTTACTACGTTAAAAAGGTACTTACACTGTGTTTCTTTTTGTAGAAATATATAATACAGAGCTGTATGTATTCCATCAAAGAGTAACTCCTTATTACCCAATAGAAAATACTGTTATCTTGGAGAAATAATTTGCTTGGATCCTAAGTAAATCTGATATGTTTTCTTTTGTGTACTTTGGAGCCCATGTTTGTAAATGTGGTGAAGTTCATTTCTAAATAGGCCTAGAGCTGTGATTCTTGAAAAAAGCATTCCCACAAAAGCATTCCTAGATTGAGTCTTTGTTCCTCTACAAATAATCACAAGGCGTTTGATGCACACACATATATAAAAGCATAATACTTTCATGCTCTGTTCCAGAGGAAAGATTTTCCAATGTGGATAAAAAAAAAATCAAAATATGGAGCAATAAAAATATTGGTTACATAGACTCAGATTCTTTTGGTCTAAAAAATATATAAATGTGAAGAAGAGTCAACCATGAAGGTCATTTTGCGATGACCTACGCTTCTATTGTTAAGCTTGAACATTAACACTACTTATTTAACAACTTAGGGACAGGCTGAGAAAGCTTCTAATTGCAAATGATGCAGGCATTTTTTTAAAGTGTTAGCTACTTTTAAAATTTAAGAGATCTGAGGAAAAGGAACTAAATATTCATGCCCCCACTCCTTTGGATTTGTGGCTAATTTACCATTTTAAATTCTGATATTTTTGTTTGTTTGTTTTACTTCACACACTAAAATTACCTTCCAACAGCCAATGGCTCTTCTTGAAAACCCACCTTTGGGACTAATGGATAAAGGATGCTTAACAATAAGGGAGTCTAGATAGGGATGAAAGCCAACACAAAAATTTCAACATACCCTGGAAAAGACACGTCTAAAGCCCACACAGGAGCAGGAGATATACCAGGGAGATCTTCTGACTGGAAATTTTGTTAGTTTATATTAAGCAAGGGGGAATTCACTCTCTGCAGCTTACAGAGGGAGAATGCTGCAAGCTTCCTTCTTCCCTATTTTCTGTCTACTAGAAAAAACTAGAATTTCTCTCATGACTTATGAAAGAATGTAGATGTTGAGAGTTCAGTTTTTTGATTCCACAAAACCTTGTAACAGCCCCGCTGTAATAACACCTCTGGCAAATAGATTACCCAGGGCAGTTGCCTATATAAATACAGAACTTTTATTGAAAACGACAGAGAATGTAATCCCATAAAAAGTTCAGGATTGAACTCTTAATCCTGAACTTTTAATGCGCATCACTTTTGTACACAGTGTTAGGGATTAAATATAAACTCTGGACACCTTCCTGCCAATTGAAACTCTTGGGGAAAGCTGCACGCCCTCTGCGGACTTTGTCGCCTCAACTACGCTGGGCGGACACCCTGATGACTTCAGTGGCAATAGCCGGGCGGCTCTCCTGTAGTGGGCAGCGGTGCTGCACTGCCATACTCCACTGCGCCTTTTGAGATGTCCTGCAAGACACATGGCCATTTACTGTACTTACATTGTCTCCCTTAGGAACACCCAGAGCCTTTGCTAAAACTCGAAACTCAGTGCCTGATCCCAGCCAGGGGAGGGAAATGGTTAGGGGTGGGAGTGGGGGCGGCCCCGCCCAGCCCACCGGCAAAGTCTCTCCTCCAGCTGTACCTTGTCTGCCTGGGGGCTGACCCCGGTGCCGAACCTGCAGTAAGTGACAAAGTGCTCGCAGTTGTTCCACAGCAGGCTGTAGGGGGTGATGCCCAGCAGCTTCTCCGCTCTCTGGGCCACCTCCTCGTTGAGCAGGGCCTTCTTCTGGAGGGACTTGTCCAGGTGATTGACCAGGATCTCGGCTCCGTAGGCGAAGTCGTCCACGGTGTCCACGCGGATGCTCGCCACCCTGCCAATGACGCCCAGGATGAGACGCTTGTTGGAGACCACCTTCTGCGTGAGCCTCTGGTCTTTGGTCAGGGCCAAGAGGATGTCGGGCATCATGTGGGCGACGC